>JADDOH010006066.1:0-45834 GCA_016648135.1 Agrypnia vestita | reverse complement strand
TACTCTAAACTGACTATTGTCGACAAAACTGTTCCAAGTAAAGACTTATGCCGCTAGTTAAGCACAAAGTGAGCTCATAGTAATTCATCGTCTTTGCATGTGGAGTTTGTATTGTCTCAATATATTCGCTTACTTTTGAGCGAGAGCTCATATTCGGAAAACATTAATAACTTTGCAGAACTATATTCCTGCCTTAATTATGATTCGAAAATATTCAAGCAACCACGATCAATAGCTATGGAGTTGTGTAATATCTAAGTTTGAATATTTTTTTCAATATTTTACTTATTTTTTACAAAACGTTAAACTATCATTTCAGTAACTTAAGTTAAATAAAATGATAAAAATACTGCAGAAATTCCAATTGAAATTGGAAGGTTTTTATAATATTATTTCTCATTCGATATAAGTTACTGTAATGTTTTAAAAAAAAAGTCAGAAATATTTTTACAAAATGCAAACTTTGATATTGCATATCTACATAACTGTTGATGTTTGCTTGAACATTTTTGACTCATAATTAAAGCAGGAATGCAGTCCTGCGAGGTTTTTCATATTTTCCAAATAATCCTTTATATTTCATGAACCGAAAAGCAGTGATAGCAACTCAATGTATTTCGAATAACACTGTTGCCTATTTTATAAAGAGAGAACACAGTTAGCGTTAGCTTACAGTATCTTTGTAATTTTTAAATATGTTCATTTTTGAATAAATTTATTTGATTTTTTGTTTAATTATCTCAAAAATTTTAACTGTCTACTTTCAATCCATTTGCTTGCACAATTAATTATTAAATGTATTGAATACATTTTTATTCGGGAGTTAATGGTAAATGTTATTAAAAATTATTGTATTAATATTTTTATTCATTGAAAATATGAGATTGATTTTAATGAAAGATGTTACAAAATCCACATAATTCTCAATCAATTACGTGAAATAATGTAAATTTGTTCTAATAAACACATGGATTACGTTTTTGTCTTTTTAGATTTCTATATATGGATGGTATCGAGACTAAATGTTTCACATTGGTAATTATTGTACATAGGTGGGTCATTCTCTTTTTTGTTGTAGTTAAGCGGTCCCTGTCCATTTTCGTGACATACCTAGTAGTATTTAAAAATGTTAATTATTGTTATAGGTTTAATGATACCTTCTCATAATAATACGTTCTCAAAAGTTTTAGAAACTGTAAAGAAATAAAGTTTTAATTGTATTAAATAAATAATAAAAAATAGATTTACGTTGTGACAGAGTTTTTTAGGATTTTGTACCAAACAAGACATGAAAGAAGAGAATGACCCAGGTAACACATAGGTATTGATAAATTCGTTGCTCATAATACAATCAATTTCTCAACTCAAATAGCACATGGTGTTGTTCATGTGCTATTTTGTTGTAAAAAGCTAAGTTATAGTTTTTAATATACTTTAAGGAAAATTGAATTGCAGGCTACAATTGATACATTAGATGGTATATGGAATTGATGGCCTGTTGTAGTAAAAATATATAAATGTACAAATACATTTATATATTTTTAATTTCAATTTCATAATATACACATTTCTTTGATAATTAAGTAAAATAATATATATAATATGTACAAGATGTGAAATTCAATTTGAATGAAAATAAAATATGTAAATTTGAATATTTATTTTAGTTCTTGAACTTATAATTAACTTGAACATCTTCGTTTGTGTTCCCATTTTCTGTTGTGACATGAAAATTAATTTAACCCTGACTAATCAACTCTGTGTATATTTTGGTTTCATTGGTAAGCAAAGTAACGGTACGTTGTATAGTGTAGTGAGACCCCGTGTGCCCGCCCCCCCCTTCTCTTCAGCTACGAACATATCGGTACAGAAAGGCGACGAAAAGAAGAAAAAAGTAACAGGAGATAGAGAGTAGATGAGATAGAGAGAGAGAGAGAGAGAGAGAGAGAGAGAGAGATATATATATATATATATAATATATATTATATATAATATTATATATATTTTTTCCGTTTTTCATTTTAGACCAATCATTGACGATGGAAATGAAAATACTCCAACTTTGCGTTCTTCGATAGAAAATAAAAACTTAGAAGACACGGTAAAGCACAGAAGGCATAATTTAAGACACGGAACTCGAGTTGGTCCCTACTATTCCAGACTGCTCAAGCTGCAAGAAGAGTTAAATAAAGAAGACGATGCTGGAGAACCAAAAAAAACTATCAGCTTAATGATGAATTACAATGGAAGCGTAGCCCTAGAAAAAAAGAGCAAAAACGCTTTCAGAGATGACGTAGAAGAAGAAAAGTGGGAACCAACGTACAAAAAGCTTGACATACCAATTCATGAGTTTGAAGACATTTTCCAGCCCATGCCAAAAAGTAAAAACATAACAGTTTTTGAGAATCCAAAAAATGAAACCACTGTTAGCGTAGTGGATGTACCATTTGAAAGAACGACCGAGATAGGAGAGCAGAATCAAACATCATCTTCAAATATTTTTGACAGCTATGGAAACTATAGTTGGGGGGACTTTAAAAATGCTACAGATGATCCTCTGGAAATGCAGAAGTTTCTAGAAAATGAGGTAAGTTTTTCAAATAATTTAAATTTATTGCTCCTTTTCTTTTAACTCGTAGCGTCTGCTTGTCGAAAAAACTTTGGAACGATTTTTAACCCTTTTCCCGTAATCCAATCGAGCTGAAAATTTGCAGGCAGACCCGTGGCTACGATTAAAGTGATCTAACAAATTTTCGTTTAAAAAATGTAATTATAATACAATAATATTACAGTTTGTATATTAACTAGTATTTAACACTTTATATTCTTAAATCTATTACTAATATACTATCCATAATAACCTATATATTTACATTTACGTCTTATCTAATCTATGGTACAATCTATAATTAATAATACATCTTATGTTCTACAATTCTATACTATTTTTACAATAATTATAGCATTTGTTTTTAAATTTATTCATCTTATTTATAATCTTCATGTTTTCTGGCATCTCATCGTATATTTTTACGCCTCTATATATTAGAAAATTCTGTGTGTATACTTTTTTCTTAGATGGTAATATTATTCTATTCCTGTCTCTGGTGTTATATGTATGTACATCACTATTTGCAATAATTTTGTTCAAAAAATATTTTGACATTTTGTTATTGAAAATTTTATGTATATATATATATATATATATGAGAACGTTATAAATAAGTATTTTTTAATTTCCATTCAATCGAGTGCTTTTCTAATTTCTTCAATTCTGGTGTATTTACTTTTTTTTAATATGATTCTCATTGCTCTGTTTTGCATCACTTGTAGTTTCTTGATGTTTCTTTCATTGGTCAGATACAAGACTGTAGCACAATAGTTGATGTGAGGAGACATTATAGTTTTGTATATTAACTCTGCACTATTTTTATTCAATTTTTTCTTAAATCTTCGAAGAAAAAAATATTTTTTTGATATTTTTTTTTTAGGACATTCAAAATTTGATGCCAAAATTAATTTAGAATCTAAAATTACACCTCAATATTTTATTTCTTACACCTTTTCAATGATATCACCGTCAATATTTAAATTTTTCACTATACTTGGTGTTTTTTTGCCTATTTCCATATATTTTGTTTTGCTAACATTTAATTTAAGTTTATTTATTTTTAACCAGGCTGATATTCTACTTATGTCTTCGTTCAGTTTATCTATTGCGTCTGTATAATCCTCGCCGGATATGAAGATTAATGTATCATCCGCGAATAATCTTATTTTGCAGTGTTTAATTATAATTATTATTATTTATTTGTCACCCCTCATAACATGCGCAAGATAAAGATTTCTCCTTGGCAGAGATAACTGCTTATTTCATGTCGTCCTTTTGCATTCAGGAGGTGTTCAAAGTAACGCCACATTTTTAAAATATTTATTTAAGAATAATATGGCATTATTTTATTCATAAAGTATATATTGCACCCTAAGTGCAAAATTTCTGATATAATGGAGCTTAATTTTTTTTGTTTGACCTGAGTTATAAATAGTTAATATAAGCATGATCGCACGGAGATCTCTTTGTATTTTTGTGTTACATGGGTTTGGCGTGTTACATAAAAAGCGCATTCCCATATCTTAATTAAAGTTTTCGCCACAGAAGATATCTCGTAGTAATTTTTTTAAATAATATTGTTTTCCAAGTGCGCTCTTAATACCTTAGTATATTTAATATAATGAAACTTCAGTTACAATGAAAATAATAATAATCGATATAGTATCTCTGTATGTAGCAACATATGTTTTAACTTAACGTGTCTTTTGATCATATATAAACTTTTGCATTAACATCAGGAATCTATCGCAAAAAACACACGCCCGAGATTTTCTTCACAAGAATGTGTGAAAAGAAGTATTCTTTGTTGCGTTATTTTCTTGTACCTTTTGTCTTCGATGTACAAAGATAGGAAAATATGTGGCTGGGGCGAAACAGAGTTGAAATTGTGACGATTTTAAATTTAGGCATCACCTAAATAAAACTCGTTTATGGAGAAAAAATACATTACGGATGTTATTAGGTCAACCAAATCTGCCACTGGCTATATTTCTATCCTTATATCATAAATAGAATATTATTAATACTATTTAATATGAAATTAAAAAAATGTGGGTATAAAAAATTGTACACGCGTCAGAATTTATACTTTTTTGGCACAAATAAAAAACCACATATTTAAACAATATTAAAGCAAAAACTATACAAATCTAAAAATATACATTACCACGACAAGAGCGAATTCCTTTGAGGTTTTGCAATTGACGTTATCAAAAATCTCCATTATCAAAAAGGTAATTCCATGAATCGCACAGTAATTACAACATTTTACCAGCGGACATTTCCAAACCGATGACATTCTATCCAACGCATCTGAACGCAGTCAAACATCGACAATAACATGAAATACAAAAATCTGTTCAATAAGCCCCTCTTTGGCATTTCGATTGTATAGCTTAAATCGTAATTCAATAAACAAATCATTCGTCAGCTTTTGAATTGAGCATCTTAATTCTTTAATAGAATTTAATTAATACTTCTTTAATTGAATCCCATTCCCTTCTTCTTCCCACCCTTCTTATTTTATGCATTATCATAATTTAAATCTTTGAAATGATTATTTATAATAATTTAAATCATAATTTTACATTTTCACATATTCTTTATCATTTTTTTACGTAGTTTTTATTTCCAACATCACTGGTTCAATGAATATTTTTTCGATATTATATAAAAAAAATTATTGCATTGTTCTGTATGTTTCCCAAAATAAAAGAAAATAAAATAAAATAAAATCTCTATGATTGGTACCCGATTCAAGATGGTCGACAATACATTATTTATTTTACTAGAATACTTAACTTTAAATAAATAAAAAATTTACAATTATGATAGACAATATATGCAATATAAAAAAAAAAAAAAAAACATATACAATATATTTACGGAATATACACATTTTTCTCTCTTTGACGACTAATTTCTGGTGCGCAGGGATGCGCGCGCATTTCGTTGCATTCTAAAATTTCACTTTAACAACTAACTTCATGGACTTCTTCAATATGAACAAAATGTGGTGATTATTAATATAATTAATAATAATATTCTTTGTTTTCACCACTAATTTATTGAAAACACCAACATGTTTCAGGACCAATGGTCCCTTTATCAGAATTCAACGATTACGTTGTTAAACATTATTTTCTGACGAATCTTATGAAAAATCGTTTGGTCAAATAATAATAAAATAATTAAAACCGTGCAAATTTTAAACAATTTTTAAACAGTCCGCAATAAGTAGCAGGTGTTTTATTTAAAAAATATTTAAATAATATATTTTAAAATAAAGCATATACTGCAACCTTTTTTGTGTCCGTATTATATACGTCTTTATGTGACACCGCCTACGTCATGTGACACTGCAGTTACTTGACATATTTTCTTTCTCCGACGGATGTACGGAACAAGAGATAGGCATCTAACACAAGGCGAAATTTCACTTTTTCATTACGTCGTGTTTCCAAACTAGAGCTATTTTATAAGAAGTATGCTTATGCATGTATGCCCTACATGTCATATCAAAGAACGATTGGATTTATTTAAAATGTTATCTTTTACTCTATCGGCAATGATAAAGTAACTTTTTTCTATCGGCAATATTATAGTATGATATAGTATTTCAGTAAAAAAAATATAAGTTAATATTATTCAGCATCGCAACATTTAACTAATATCCAAACACACGTATAAAACGCTCTGCGACCCAAGATATAAGTGAAGTTTAACATGGATATTGAATTATATTATTATTTATTATTTTTTTTACTTATTTTAATTTTATTATTACTTCACTACTTTTTTTATTCATTAGATACTATTTCATTATATTTACTTCATACATTCTATTGCTACTGTTTCTGTCTTTTATTTTTTCATTCTTCTTATTGTTTTTACATTTAAAATTTATTTCTGTGTTAAATATGTTAGGACATAAGTCATTTTGTTCGATTCTCATAACTCATGCATGTATATCATTAACCAATATGCTATATATCCTCCATATAAAAGAATCCCGTGGGTTTTATTAATTTTTGTTCTTCAACTTCGGATCGATGTGCAGTATAATATCGAAAAATTTAACATATTATTATTTTTATATTGATTTTATATTAATATATAATGCTTATTTTTATATTATTTATGTTGTGAAGAAATATTATTAATACATCTACCAATCTGCCATTCAATATATAAGATTCTCATTATTTAAAAAATATATCATCAACTATCCTACATTCAAATGTCCGTCCGTAACTTGATGGAATTACACTGACTAGCTACTAAAGATGCGCGGGTAGCCAATCAGCGGGCAGTCAATCAGCGCGCGGCTCAAGCTACACAATTATTATGTCCCGTATTTTTTACGGGCTTGCGGCTAATTAATGTAATATATATATCTATATATATATATATATATATATATATAATATACTATATATATCTATATATATATACATATATATATATATGTATATATAATGAACAGTCTAACATTTATCTATACAATAGGCGAATGCATATTTTATAAATACAACGACATAAATGTATAATTTTCTAACATATTATTCGGATTATAAAATATCACAATATTCTGTCAAGAAACTATGCTCTTTTACTCGTATATTTTTTTTACCTACGGCTCATGCTTCAATGTTCTGACTTCACACTCCTTGCTGTACAGTTATTTCTATTTTAACGGCACAAGCGTTGTTCGAAAATAGTAAAATAATTTATGTGATTCGTATTCCGTGTATTAATCTCAATTTTTCATAAAAAAAACAATATGCAGTTTATTAGAAAATATTAAATAATAAAAATATATTATTAAAACATACTCCAAACTGGTTATTTGCCTTTGCAATCAGAAAAAGGTAAATGAAAATGTATGAAAGAGTTCGTATGAAAGCTAGAAGACCGTGAAAATTTTTTTATTTCCAAAGATGAAAAATGAAAAAAAAACTATAAATATGATAGATATTTGAACGGAGTATCGTTGAGTATATCGTGTATTTATCAGTATTTAATAACATATTTGAGTGAGAAACATACAAGAAAAAATAGAAATCTGATTTCCTTGGTATAAAGGTTAGGAATGCTTGTACCACAGAAGTTTCCTGCGAACATAAGACTACGTGAGCATATTTCGAATAAAATATTTTTATAATTGTTTAGCAAGCAAGACAAGCGACGAATTAATGGAAAATAATACAATTTGTCACTTGACTGAATATAAAAAAATATTCTATAGGTATTTCAAATTTTATCGAGATCCATGCTTAGCCTGGTATCCCACGTTAGTGAATATTATTTATTAAAAACATGTTAATGAAAATTAATTATTGAAGGACAAAAAGGGAAGAATTTGAAAAAGAGTGTTTCCATGTTTCATGGAAATGAAATATACTTTGATATTTGAAATGAAGGAAGTTTTTAACATTTGAAGGACGTAGATATTTAAAAGTGTTGTTGTAAAAAGGCACAACAATTAACGTTTTATAATTGAAAGTTGAATTTTTCAGCGAAATTTTGAAGGAAAATAAATTGAAGGTTACATAAATAATTTACGAATCTCGGAAAATAAATTCAAAGAACTTTTATTAGAAAATGGAAAAAAAAGAATTTGCCCGGACTTGTTGCGTGAATAAAATACTTTCATAAAAACTGACGACACTATCCATACTAAGCTTTGCGTCTTCAACCTAGTAGTAGTAGTAGCAGGGGCAGTGAGTACATAGAAGCATGACTTTTGCGTGGTTTTAATGGAAACACTTTATTTGGAACTAGGTACTTGATCTGTAACGGTAACTGATCATATTTTAGTTAGCGCTTTAAAATCACTTGTTCGCTTTAATGTTTTCCCATTCGAGAATTCACTTAGTAAACACGAGTAGTTAGCTTCTGTCGCTGTTTCATGTTCTATCAATACAAAAATATCCACTTTGGCCGTGCGCGGCGCCTTTTATACCCATATCAATTATTTATTCTATTAACAATCTGAGCCCCCCAGTCCTTTCTAGATCAATTGGAGCTTTCTGAAACTTTCGATGGAGTGTTTTTATACTATAACAATAAGATAATAATTATGACAGTAATATAATGAGATACATATTTCATTTCAATTTCGGTATATGAGACTGCTCAAGAGGTCGACTTGTTATTATTTACTTTTATACTCAACCAGGTCCAACCCTTTCTTCACCCTGACCCGATCAACCCTAGAAACATCTTAAAAATGTAATTAGTAAGAATAAACTTTCTTTTCACCACTTTTTTGTCATAAATCCCAACATTATTCGGGACCAATGATCCCTTCATCAGCATACAATATTTACTAAATATTAAAAATCAAAAATCGATGTATAGATAGTAAAAAATTAAAATAAATATATGGGAAACAATTAAGTAATTAAGTAGATACTAATATGAAAACTAATTTAAAAGTTAATTATTTGTAAAAAGGACCTGGTTATTTATAATATTCAATTTATAATTAACACTTTTTATCTTATTTACAAAATTTATAATTTATTCAACTGTAATCCTGTATAATTTGTAGGTATTTAACATGTATAAACCCTTATTAATTGATATCTCAAATATTTTGGTATTTTCCACAAATAAGTGGTGAAAAAAAGTGTATTCTTATTAATTATGTTAATAATATCACCACAAAACCATTTTGTTAATATTGAAGAAAATAAATTTAAAGTTTATTTAATCAGTGGGATGATTGTCGCTGGCCGTTTAGTACAATAAAGCCTGTAGGTACTTATGGTTCTCTTTTATTCAACTTTTTTGATATTTATTTATTTTTGTACCAATTTAGATTGTTCAATTTGTACGTATTATGTATATTACTTTCTATTAAATATATTTTAGTATATGACTTCCCTGTGGCACAGTGAAGTGGTTTTGTGTAGATTTCTCGCCACGCAGCACGAACGAATGTGAGAGCACTTTTGCATTAAAATAATGTCAATATGAACGACAAAAGTGTGGGGCCTATATGTGAGCTTTTGTTCCAGACTTAGAGCCAGCGACCGTTAGACTTACGTTATATCAAACCTGAAATATTTTCTGTAAATGAAAAGATGTAGGCAAGAAATTTTGGATATTTTGACATTTGAGTTCGGGGGATTTTGGCAGATAATATAGGTAATAAATACGATTAGAAAAAATGTGTAAGCAAAACGTAAAAATAACTAATTTTATTTTTAATACGTTTAACGGGACAGTACTAAACACTCATATTAATGATTGCCAGATTATTTAAAGCTCTATAAACAATCATGTCATTTATGTTATAGTAAAAAATCTTATTTTCATATATTTTATTTAGGCCACTATTTAACAATATTACCTGATACCTTGCATTTTAACGTTTTACTTGCACATTTTTTTGTACTTGTATTACCAGTTATCTGCCGAAATCCCCCGAACTGAAAGGTCGTAATATCCAAACTATAGTGTAGAGAAAATGTTTCAGGTTTGATAGTTAGTCTGGCGGTCGCTGGCCCGTACTCCGAAATGGCCCCGGGCCTGTGTCGGTGCCGCCAGTGGCGCCAGTGTAGTGTAGTGGTGGTTGTGGTGATTCAGGGACAGCGGGCCGCGCGGCGCGTGGCCAGGGCCGCCACGGGCCGCAAGGAGCGCATCTGGGAGCACGGCGTCATCCCGTACGAGATAGACGGCAACTTCAGCGGCGCGCACAAGGCGCTCTTCAAGCAGGCCATGCGCCACTGGGAGAACTTCACCTGCGTCAAGTTCGTGGAGAGGCAGCCGGCCGACCACGTCAACTACATCGTCTTCACCGAGAGGCAGTGCGGGTGAGACTTATTTTTTTGAATTCGTAAAATAATTTATAATAATAATTTATTTTTTTTCGACATTTTTTCATGAAATTTTTTACCGACATGTAAAAGCATCGTCATTTTTGACGGGCTACTAATTAAAATAATTTTGAAGAAACCCCAAAGATTCAGAACGGAAATTTTATTTAAAGTTAATACAGTTGACATAATTTTTAATAAATAGGTATTCGACATTACGAATATTTAAAAAAAATTATAAAAAATATAAAAATTTCTAAATTTAATACCACATGTTTTCAAAACGGTTTTCGATGTAGATGTATACTTACTTAAATAATTTTCCCACTTTTAAAAACTATTGATAATTACAATAAATTCAAGTACAAGTTAGTCCCACTTCAAGAAAATATAATAAATACTTCTAATCTTTTATATACCTACCTATAATTTTCATATTTTATATACCTATAATTATCATTTTCTGTTAACATAGATTATACTACCAATATCTTACACTACTTACCTACTTAAAAAATTAAACATAGGAAGTCTTTTGTAATTCAAAATTCTTGTTATACTGATATAATTTTTTCCTTTGTAAATGATTATCCCTCACCACACACAAGAATTCTTTCTCCTTGTGAGGTAAAACATAAATAATAATTTGATTATTAATATATTTATAGTTATCATTGTTGTAAAAAAATCATATGTATTTATCTATTAATACAAATGAAGAAATAAAAAAAAATAAAAAAAGCAATTTTTGCTCTTTTCTTCAGGACAGTGAATGAACTAGAACCAACGTTGAAGTATAGATAGAATAGTTATGTTGGGAGGGGGTTAGAGGGGTTGTGGTTACAAATTACTTAGGTACAAAGTATTTATAATGTACCTAAACTGATTTAAATAAAGGTTGTTTACAAAATTTATTTGAATATTTAAATTTTTATTAATACATTTCCTTATTTCTAATATTTGTAAATTATTCAAATGAAAATCGCTAATATTTCTGTGTTAAATTTTGAAACCGGTATTTGAAATCGAAAGTCTTAGATTCTATTAGGTGGTTCGCAAATTCCGAATAATTATTTTTGTAAGTACATCTTAAATGATCGTTGACCTTCATTTCAAAATTTCTTGATGTTTTTCCTGTGTAAAAATAGTTACAATTCTTATAATTTTATTGATAAATGATTTTTTCATTTTTTAACTCCGTATCTTTATTATTTAAAATATATTTTTTAAATTTGTTGTTCGTATATATGTTTTATATTTGGATTTATTTGCTTATTTATTGAGATGTTTGATTATTAACAAATATAGATTTTTATCATTGTTTACCATTGTCATTTTTTTTAGTCTTATTATACAGCATAAAAATTTTAATTAGTTTTAAATCACATAAAAAATGTTAATATTTTTTCTCTGTTCGCATTTTGTAAGGAAATATTTAACAAAATGTTTCGAAGTTAACTACAACTTTTTTTGTCTTTTGACTACTAGTGTTAATTATAGTACTAACGTATATAATTTCCTGCTACTTTCCACCGGGGTAAGAAAAAAACGATACACTCTTCTAGCCTAGCACAACACTTTTGTTTGTACCACATTTCATACATTACAATTCATATTCTCATGCTTGCTCGTCGGTTTTTCACTGCCATCCTTCAATATTTGGTTTATATGACCAAGCCAGGTCTTTCGCATATGATTTCTGATCCTGCTGCTTCAGCAATCGCTTAACACATTGCTTAACATAAAATTAATCATTTCTGCTATAAAATTGTCCATAATATGGACCATTTAACGAAGTAACGTTAAACAAAGTAAATTATTTTGATATTGTTTATTTATTTAATAATTTTTCTTTCATTACTGAAGTATTGTTTTGTTGTGGTAGAAAAAAAATTAAGTTCATTTTTAGGAGAAGCATCAAATTCAAATTTATTCCTTATTTACTATTAGGTATTCTTTACAGAAATTTGCTTGTTTTTGAGGTCAACTCGTACTTTTTCAATAGTATTAACATATTTGGTCATACGAAAATATTGTGTATAGATGAGGAAGACATGACGAAGAAATCTCGTATGCTAGAGGATAACATTAACTTACTATCTAACTATCAAGATATTTTTCCGCAGGGGTAAGCAGAGGGGGTAGAACGCTACACTGATATAATCGGGCAGATCATAGTTGAAATGTGGTCTTCTTAGAAGCCATTGCGGTCGAGAGTATTAATGAGATGAGTGGATAACGATGAGGCAATATCAAAATTAACGAAAAAGGCTGAACAATTTAGTAATGAAGAATTAGTACTGGATGTATAGATCCTCGAACTTTATTAATGACACTTTTGCGAAAAGAGCCTTGTATGATTCTCATACATATTAACTATTAATTTACTATAATCATATCATACTATTTCTATCAGGCTTCTGAGTAAAAATAAGAAAAATTCAGAAAATTATATGTTTTTTGTATTGCGATTATTGGTGGATAGGAACTAAAATAAGTCAAAAATATTGATAAAAAATGCAAATTTTAATGTCGCTTGCCTCTGTAACTGTCAACATTTCACTCAAAGGGTAACGAATCTATTGCATTCAAAATTGAGTGATGAGGACTCCCCAAAGTTTTGCTCCTAGCTATGAGGCACCCTGTATATTATTGCGTTTTTTTGTTGGTTGATCTCTCTATTGTTTACGGTTTCACTTTTCTACCGGCTGGATATTTTTACATGACAGGCACGCGATGTTCTGGAGCTCTCGGAGTTGAAAGTAACCTTTTTCAGATGCTGCTCGTTTGTGGGCAAGCGCGGCAACGGCCCGCAGGCCATCTCCATCGGCAAGAACTGCGACAAGTTCGGCATCGTCGTGCACGAGCTGGGCCACGTGGTCGGCTTCTGGCACGAGCACACCCGGCCCGACAGGGACCACCACGTGCAGATCATCCGAGACAACATCATGGCTGGTAATATGCCTTTTTTTGTTTTTCATTATGCCAATGTAACAGGTGATTTTAATAACACGTCTATTGGAAATGAGATAAACTCGTGAGGGTGGGTAAAAATTGACAGGATTAAAGGATGGGAGATGAAGGGGAATGTGAATGACTCTAGTGGACTGTATATGAGAAATTGAAAGGGAAAAGGAAGCTCGACTCAGTCTTCTTCTTTTCTACAGAATTCCAGGAGAAGAAAAAAGGAAAGAGCTTTGAACTCCACTATCGACGAAGTAGAGACACAATTTTCACAACCCCTACACACCCGATGGTGCTCGGAGTCGGCGATATTTTCCAACGATATGAGCTGTCGTGTATCAAAATATACCCAATTTTTTTTTATATTTGAACGTTATGCTTATAAGACTCCAAAGTTCTAGAAGCATTCGCTTTCTGATACGAACATGCTTTCTGAGTTTGGGGCCGACCCTCTGACGCACTCACTTCTAATTGCTATAACTTAAGAAATAGTTTGAATTTTGAAATTGGTTTAACATGTAAAATATTCTAAATAGTATAAAGATTTATCAAGCCAAAAAACGATTTTTTAGAAAATCTCAAGGTGGTATAACCCCTTAAACTTGACATGAAAAGAAGGGGAGGAGGATCGTGACGTAAATTCCAACAGAAGGCATTCATTTGCGTCCATCAAGTCGATGTTCACAATGTATTAGTGAATACTCAACCGTTAGTGGGATGCATTAGGTATCACCACACTGATTGTTATCCTGACTACATTACTGGACTACAATAGACTGTTCAATTTATTTTATATTATTTAAAAAAATGGTTTGTACTGATTAACGTTGTAGAATGTGTAAAAAAAGAAAATCAACCCCAAATGAACAAAATACGATAATTCACTTCAACCTTTAACATTAGTATTACCCTACATTTGAAGCTTTACCGTACTGAAAGGTATATTTATTAAATATAATATTTTTTATAACAAAAACATTAATCCTTTTAGCACTTTTACACTTTTAACATTTTCCATTAATAATATTATTTAATGTATTTTGGTAGGCTTACTTTTATAATACATTTTGATGAGTTTCGAAATACAGGACAGGCGAGAATTTTTGACGAAAAATAAATTAATACGAAAGTCCAACTAAACTGCTTTACCTATGAAAAAAATCAATATTTTCAAATCCATATTTTGATTTCTTTCTGATTATTAAATAATAAATTAATGTATCAGCCATCTTGAAAACCTTCTCACACTCCATCCAATATCTAACAGAGGCCTGATCGGGTTAAACATGGTTTGTAAAACAATACTATCACATCATTGATCACTGAGCTTCGATCATCTACCTGAACGACAGTCATATTATTTATATTCCTCTCGTATCATGCCTGTGCTCATACTAATTTGCATATATTTTGTAATAAATTCTACCCATATATTAGGTCCTTACATATGAAATTGACGTTTAGTATGGGAGGAACATAAAGCCGATTTTTTTTATTATAATATATTTATTTAATCAATGAATGTACCATTGCTATCTATGCACTTTTGCCATCTCATAGGTAGTTCATCGATCCCTTTACTAAAAAAACCATTCGGACAGGAATCAATAAAATCTTTGAAGGCGGTTTGGACTGCCCCATCGGAGTTGAATTCTTTCCTTTGCAAGAAGTTATCCAAATTTCGAAAAAAATTGTAATCTGTTGGGGCAAGGTCCGGAGAGTACGGTGGATGTCTTAGACATTCCAATTGAAGCTCCTCTAATTTGGTAGCCGTCTGCTGTGCAGTGTGTGGTCTAGCGTTATCATGAAGCAGCAGTGGCCGAGAGCGATTAACCAGCCTCGGTTGTTTAGCAGCTAGCTTTTCAATCATGGTTTGCAGTTGCTGACAACAGACATCTGCCGTAATCGTCTGGCCAGATTTAAGAAAGCTGTGGTGAACGACACCAGCACTAGTCCACCAAACGCTCACAAGTAACTTTTTTGGAGTCAATTTTCGCTTGGGGCATGGTTTGGCTGGTTCGGCAGGGTTCAGCCATTGCGATGAGCGCTTCCGATTATCGTACAGGATCCACTTTTCATCACAGGTAATGATTCGATTTAAAATCCCTTCATTATTGTGCCGGTTGAGTAATGCAACGCAGCAGTCAACGCGCGTTTGTTGATTTGCTTCACTCAATTCGTGAGGTACCCACCTTTCAAGCTTTTTCACCTTACCAATTTGCTTCAAGTGGATTAAAACAGTTTTATCACTAACACCGCAGCCTGCAGCTAACTCGGATGTGGTTTGCGATGGATCCGCTTCCACAATAGCCTTCAATTCTTCATTATCAACTTTGGTCTCCGGCCGTCCACGGGGCTTGTTCTGCAGGTCGAAATTTCCAGAACGAAAACGTTGGAACCAAAAACGCACTGTGTTTTCTTTTGCGGCACCGTCGCCATACACATCATTAATCCTTCGAGCCGTTTCTGCAGCACTGGTGCCACGGTGGAACTCGTACTCGTAAATAACGCGATATTTCAAGTTTTTCATTTTGTTAACTGAGTGACGCAAAGAAAAAAACAATTGAGGAAAAAACAAATGAATTATAATTTTCAAAACACAAATACATGAGTAAATAGCTGTATAAATTTGGATTTGGAATTCCTAACCAAAGAGAAGATATTTGAGATCAAATTTGCCAGTACGGTAAAACTCCAATTTCATATGTAAGGACCTAATATTAGCAGTAAAGATTTAAAAAATAAGGACCATAACATTGAAACATATTTTTGGTTTCATGTTGATAGAATTTGATTCTTTCTTCATTGTATCAATACTATTCTCATTACTTTATTTTAGAGTACCTACTAATAATTATTGCGTTTAATTTTCAATAGTTAAAATTCAAATGCTTCTCCAGTACAATAACCGAGTTGTATACTATTTCACGTGACTTTCGGAATGTGAGATTTTTTAGTCATCCCATTATTTTTAGTTAGTCATCATCTATCCTAATTTCGAATGTCCGTCCGTAACTTGCTGGAATTACAACAACAGTGAAGAGGGACCTATCATACACCCAGGGCCATTCTATGAGCAATAATTCCCATATCGGCCCTACAATTTTGCCATTCATTTTTGTCATTTTTTGAATGCTAAAGTGGCCGTACTCACCATCTCGCTGGCACGGGGAGGCGTGCACAAAAAACTTATTTAATGTCTCCGTGATCGTATAAAAAATTTATTTGATCTCTAAGAGCGTTTTAGTAGTTCAAGCAGGGATCGAGAAGCAGGAAAAAAGTCAATAGTAGTAAAGTTGATCTGGAGGCGAGCGAAGGAAGACTGAACCGCTCGCCTCCCCAAATTTATTTTTTCCAATTCAGCAGGGCCCGCGGGCCCACGCAGTTTGGCGGTGGCCGACCTCTGTCCGTTGGCGAGATCACAATTCGAGACAGCTCCGTGAGTAGTGGTCCCGCCTTTGAAAAATCAAATAAATGGGTTATATGGCCCTTACATTTTTTTACATAATTAATTGTTTATCATGTAAGGACGTGTAGGGTCTTTTCACATTAAATTAATGTCCCGCAATGCCATCAATGGTGAGATATTCACCAAAATGCCAGGCTCGCCGAGCTGGGTGCAACAGATTTAATTTATTTCGGCCTCTCTGGCGGGCCTGCATTCATAAATTTACATTATTTTACAAATATACATAAATTAATTACTGTAGTAACAAATCGCGTCGAGCGCGCTCTGCTTACTCAAAGGGTTCTATTTATTATTGCCCCTCTGCGCGCTCACAATTCTCTATGAAAAGAGTACAAACTCACTTTTTAGTCACAAGATATTCATTATTTTTCGTTAAAAAAGACCTTTCTCTGGGCCGCATACACTTAATGCCATTAAAGTGTCAAAAGTTTCAGGGCCGCAAAACTTCCCCTCATTATTTTTTGTAGGGTCCTAGAGTGTCCAACAAAAGTGTTCAAAAAAGATAAAAAATTAAAAAAATAAAACGTAACAAATACTACACCCGATGCGTGAGACATACCTACATAGGAAAAAACATATGAAAATTTAGGTAGAAATACGAGCAATAAATTAGATGAAGTACATATGACACATATGACATGAAATGTGACACAACATAACCTAAAAACAACAATACTGATTAGCCGCTAATATAATAAGACGCGGGCAGCCGGTGTGATATGTCAATCAGCGCGCGGCCCAGGCTACGAATCTACATGGTCTCGATATTTTTTAATATTTATATAATAATTATGTCCCGTGATTTCTCACGGGTGTACGGCTAGTTTGTATTATTATTTCACAAAATTTACGCTTTAAAATAGTTTGATACAACGTTGAATGCATTTTTATTACCTTATAACCACTTTTAAAAAAATAACGAATAGATCAAATTTAAATGTGCCTCTCCAAGGAATAGTCATCAAGAGCCCAGTCGCGTCAGATGAATGCCAAAATCCGTAAAATTATTTCCCATTTCGTGATCTATTCCATAAATCTGTACCAAAAACGCTCTCGATTTACTGGGCCGCTAAATGAATAAAGGGCTATTTCCGATATGCAAATTTTATGCCCCATGATTTTGAAATTTCCATTTTATGGTAGAGGCCATATTCAGTAATGCCGAAATAATAATTGCCGATGCAACAGAAGCCGGTTTACAACGAAACAACGGGAAATTTATGTTGATGCTCACTTTTGAAATGCGATCAGAATTTAAATTAATATTTATTTAACCTCTTAGAGTGCTTCAAAAAATTAAAGTTTTTTTATCGGGACAATCTTTTATACGCTCTCAATAGTCAAAAAAATATACACTTCATACGGATCAATATAGGAGTGGAGAAAAACGGACATCAGTTATAGAATAATTAAAAAAATATTTTATAATTAAATTATAAAGCTCAGTTCACACAGTCTCTTTGATTAAGTTTGTAATACAGGAAAAGTCTCACTAAGTCCCTCACTCAAGTCATAATTAATATAATCCGCTGTCCAATTACTTATTAAATCGCTATAGGGTACGCAGCACCAGACTTATAAACAGGACGCGGGCACTAGGTGTATATAAACATAAAACAAATGCACTTGCGACGCGACACTTCTGATTAGGATCCGTGACCCACTGACTCGGGGAGATTTTACGATGCGGAGCAGAGGTCCGCAGTCGGATGGCTCGCTGTCTGGGCAAGGCACCCGCAACGGCCACCGCCGGGGAAAAGTTGACCGCCTATAATCTACAGCTATTCCTTGTCCAAAGGCAGCGGACGAGATGCGGCACAGGCGAGTCGACTTTCTTCAGCGAGAGAACCCTCTGGCTGCTGAGACGTGTTGACCCGTTGAAACCTCGGGCGGTACTGCGGCAAGCGGGGTCGTCATTCCTTTAAGCGGGCTACTCACAACACACCTGCTGCAGGGGCAATCTAGGGTGTAAAAGTGGGGACGACCCGTAAATTGCGATGTGTGTAGGCAAGCAGGGGCAATTTCCTAGATTGGCCCTGCGGCTGGGCGGCAGGAGCGCGAGACCCTCGATCCCCAGACCGCCCCTGCCGCCCCGCTAGACCGCTGCGTGCGTAGCGCCGTCGGGGCAGAGGCCCAGAGAGCCAGAGCTATACTGATCTTTTGATTTTTCGATAAATCTGGTGCCATTCACAGCGCGTGTATTTATCTCCACTTGTGCACTCCCCTCCACTGAACGGCAGGCATGTGTGTAGAGACAAACCGATATTGCCACGACTGCCGTGCGCCCTAGATCGTCCCTGCAGCGGGTGCGCGAGGAACCCGCTTTAATAGGCTTCCGTGATGCGTTGGGGTGGTGTGCATCGGCCGGCCGGCGGGGTTGCTTTCTATCATTCGACCGACGTGGGTGTTATTTGTTATAAATCCACACCGCGTCACACTCATATTTTAATTAAGTTTAGGGGTCGCTGCCATTGATCAAAACTTCGAAAATATTAGCCGTTTAGGGAAATGACATGTCTTGTCACCGCGTGCAACAGCAATAAACCGTGAGGTGGAATACACCCCTCCCCTGACCCGTGTAGTATTTGAAACAATAGGAAGCGTGTTAGTGCCTCAACTAGAGTTTTCGAAAAATAGCGTACCTTTCGTTCTTCGACTGAATTTACGATCGTGCCATATAATGGAATTTGTAAACTAAGTAGAAGATGGTCACTGCCCTCGAAAATCAAGGATTGGAAGATTCTTCAAAGCGAGCAACCCTCAAAAATGCTCTCATTGTGGTTAAAAACTTTCCTTTGAAAATTTTTCTTCAAATCATACGTAGAATTTTTGAACGCTATCGGCGTTTCGTGTGATTTTTTAATGAAAGTTGCTGGACATAGAAGGATGATGATAACTACAATAAAGCTCAGACTTTTGTACATTCTAAAAAAGTTATGAATTATGTAGTAGAGAGAGAAGCATTTTTCATGGAAGAGTCATCGGCAGTGTGAAGATAATCGTATTCATTGCACCAATGAAGAGCAGAAGCAATATGTTACTCTTGGCGGTTAAAGATTTTTTACGAAAATTTCCTTAGTTAAAAGTGTTCGCGTTGATGTCATCTTAAATAATTATTATTTCTTTAATTTATATATTTTTTAAATATTTCACGTAATTTCATTGATTTTAATCTAAACTTTAACCAAATTTTCCTAAAAAAATGCCTAAAGTAATTTTTCACTGTGTAAATAACAAACTGTATTTTTTAGTTAAGTCCTACAATTTAACAGCTGGTAGTGGTCCCGTAAAGTTCTTATAGAAATCTGAAAAAATACTGTGTAAAAAATACATGAAAGAGTTTTCCATAGAAAAAATATTTTAAAAATTCATATATTTTTGAAGCACCCTAATCCCTATGTACACAGACTTACTAACGAAAAATGTCATTAAGGATTTCTTTCCAATAAAACTGGCCAGCAAAACATTAATTGTTTTCCATTACCAGTGATAATTTGTAATAATTTTTGTCTCAGTCGAGAGTTTTTCAATATTTAGATACGAAAAATATTTATAGTAAAAAGCGACTCGGCTCCCTGATAATTTCTTTTAGCGAGAATCCTGGAAAATAGCATTAAACTAATTACCTTCCAGGACGGAATGAGGCGGCTACCCTACCTTTGACGCAGCTTCGCCCTTGCGGTACCTACCATGAATTTATTTATTTGAAACGAAAGAATTTGGTTTACGACATTACAACCTTACCCAATCAATGAACGATGTGAATGCTCTTTAATTAACATATTATAATATTGTGTATCCCGAATCGTATATGCTGAAACTGAATAAATATGGATAATTTATTCATATAAATATTTCAATAATTGTTTTGTCCTGATCGGACTCACATTTCGCAAGCCACGGCATCCCGAAATTGGCGTGCCATTTTAATAATCATCTCACCTGATGTAATCCAAAGCAATCTCTCAACTGTCCATTGAAAATACATTGATACTATTAACTTACTTCTGTTGAACGTGTGTAAATTTTGTGATGGTCAGAATTTTGCAAATGCATCCTAGATGTAAATTCCTACGGTTTAATATTACTAGTTGGGTATTAAATTAATTCGCTACGTAATAGGAAAGTTTTTTCTATAATTTGACGCTTTTTATAAAACATTTTATTTATTCCTAGTGCTCGCACATTTACTGATCCGAAAAATATTCTCCAACGTGTTCGATGCAATGTTCGAAATGAAAACACATTAAATGTATGGATTCTTCACTTTAAAATAGTTATTTTAAAAAAAATACAACTTCCGAAGCGATTTTCTTGAGAGCGAAAATAAAAGTAAAATAATAGTTATAACTCGTTCTTCTTAGGAAAAGCACAACTTCCACAGCAATTTTCTTGAAAACTAAGGCTCAAACAAATAAAAAGTTAAAAGTCTCTAAATATCATGAAAATATTTTTATTTTGTAATATAGCGTCTGTTGCGAACCTTAATGTTGCAATTCTATTAAAAAACATTTAATTAATTAAAAAAATGTTATTTATGTAAATATATACCTAACTACTAAAAATTACTTTTTTTGTCTACCGATTTCGAGACATAACACGTTTATTTGTCAGGACAATCTCTACATTAGCATGTAAATATCACTACACACCACAACCACAGTATTATTTACACACCAACATCTTCACAAAACTCTTTACATGCGTCTTACTCTAACTAAAGGCCAACATGCATATAAAAACATTTAATTTGTTACGAATCAGAACGAGTCTTTGGTAACAATAGGTTGGTAAATTATTGATCGGAGGAATGACTACTCGACTGTGGTAATCTGACATCAACAAGGCTCGCGTGAAGAATGATCCCTCTCTAGCATTGTTCGTGAGATTATGAGAAATTTGTGATTTTCGGTTAGCTAAACATGTCGATCAAACTGAAATAACAAGCAGCCCGGCTTATCGATATGTTGGTGGCTACACGGTGGTCAGAAAACGATATCAAATAATAAAATGTATATAGGTAGCATGTAACAAAATATTTTCAGACATAGTGCGTCGCTCCTTTTATGATCGACCAGGTTTATAATCAAAATTGTTAGAAAAAAAAAATGAAAACATTTTTCAGGTAGACACTATATAACTCGATTATTTTTTTTAATTTCACGCTTCTATGATTCCAAATAATGTAAATATTTAATAGAAATAGTTTATATACAAAATATAGTCCGACCAGGTTTAAAGTCAATATTGTTACAAAGAAAAAATATGAAAACATTGTTCAAGTAGACACTGTAATAATTATATGTAATTAAACTCGATTATTTATTTTTAAATTTCATGCTTCTTTGATTCCTAATAGTAATTAATAGAAACATTATACATACAAAAATATATAAACAATACTTTGGGATAACAGAGATGTTTTTTTGCCAACAATCGGGAAAAATTAAGAATATGAAATGAATCCGCCTCCGCTAAAAGAGCTCCGTTACAACACTTGTATAAATGATTTTATAGTATTATCATGAGATCTTAAATTATAAGAACTGTAACATAATCTAGAATTTCCGAAACAGTCTATACGTTTTAGAATATTTTAGAAAGAACTGGAAATATCTGAAATACACAAGATTATACTAGAATATTCACAAAATAACAATCCTTTTATAAACAGGCGGTGCCATAAATAATTATATCACGTTTGGCGAAACCAGCGAAATAGACAGCGGGCTCAAATATTGACGACCAGTACCGGTGTACTTACCTACCTGCGAGTGTAGATAATTAATACCTCTAGTAGAAAATCAGTACAATATAAACAGTGTAACAAAGTGTTCCACAGACAAGTGGGAGATTCTCAAGTGATGTTTAGTGCGAATTACATAATGTGCTCCAATTAAGTTTGTGTCTTGTGAATGTGAATATATTAGGTCCTTACATATGAAATTGGCGTTTAGTATGGGAGGAACATAAAGCCGATTTTTTATTATTATAATATATTTATTTAATCAAAGTATGTACCATTGCTATCTATGCACTTTTGCCATCTCATAGGTAGTTCATCGATCCCTTTACTAAAAAAACCATTCGGACGGGAATCAATAAAATCTTTGAAGGCGGTTTGGACTGCCCCATCGGAGTTGAATTTTTTCCTTTGCAAGAAGTTATCCAAATTTCGAAAAAAATGGTAATCTGTTGGGGCAAGGTCCGGAGAGTACGGTGGATGTCTTAGACATTCCAATTGAAGCTCCTCTAATTTGGTAGCCGTCTGTTGTGCAGTGTGTGGTCTAGCGTTATCATGAAGCAGCAGTGGCCTAGAGCGATTAACCAGCCTCGGTTGCTTAGCAGCTAGCTTTTCCATCATGGTTTGCAGTTGCTGACAATAGACATCTGCCGTAATCGTCTGGCCAGATTTAAGAAAGCTGTAGTGAACGACACCAGCACTAGTCCACCAAACGCTCACAAGTAACTTTTTTGGAGTCAATTTTCGCTTGGGGCATGGTTTGGCTGGTTCGGCAGGGTTCAGCCATTGCGATGAGCGCTTCCGATTATCGTACAGGATCCACTTGTCATCACAGGTAATGATTCGATTTAAAATCCCTTCATTATTGTGCCGGTTGAGTAATGCAACGCAGCAGTCAACGCGCGTTTGTTGATTTGCTTCACTCAATTCGTGAGGTACCCACCTTTCAAGCTTTTTCACCTTACCATTTGCTTCAAGTGGATTAAAACAGTTTTATCACTAACACCGCAGCCTGCAGCTAACTCGGATGTGGTTTGCGATGGATCCGCTTCCACAATAGCCTTCAATTCTTCATTATCAACTTTGGTCTCCGGCCGTCCACGTGGCTTGTTCTGCAGGTCGAAATTTCCAGAACGAAAACGTTGGAACCAAAAACGCACTGTGTTTTCTTTTGCGGCACCGTCGCCATACACATCATTAATCCTTCGAGCCGTTTCTGCAGCACTGGTGCCACGGTGGAACTCGTACTCGTAAATAACGCGATATTTCAAGTTTTTCATTTTGTAAACTGAGTGACGCAAAGAAAAAAACAATTGAGGAAAAAACAAATGAATTATAATTTTCAAAACACAAATACATGAGTAAATAGCTGTATAAATTTGGATTTGGAATTCCTAACCAAAGAGAAGATATTTGAAATCAAATTTGCCAGTACGGCAAAACGCCAATTTCATATGAAAGGACCTAATATAATTGTTTATTATGTTTCGTTTCGTGTCCCGCCGCCGTAAATCCGTGACAGTATGTTTTTAATGAAATCATTCAGTAATGTTACATCTATACTACATTATGTCTATTGAGAAGTAGATAAAAGTATCTACCCACTCATTGAGTACCTAACTAGATTAAAAGAGTATTGCCGGCAATTTGAAGCTGAACGAAATCGGCAATAATGGAATAATGGAAAACCAGCGGACGTTTGGCAAACATGCGTCGCTTAAATTGCGACGGTGCCAATCCGCATTTCCCGCCAATCGTGGCTCTGTACGTACGCCGAACGATGAATTGAAAATTACGTTGAATTTGCTTTTGACGCGAGCGCCGAACCGTGATTTAAATGGCCTGGCGGGAAAATGTCCGCCTCGTGGATGGGGCGTCACGGCTGTCGGTGAAAACTCTGCTTGCAATTTCCCAGCGAGTTATCCAAGATGAGTTGGAAATTCAAAAGCGAACCTTTTATACAGAAAATGTACGTTTAGCGGGTACTCTAGTAGCATTTGTAACATTTTTATTCCACCGTTACTTTAAAAGGATATTTGCCCGGACCGACCGGCACTTCCACTGTTTGTGCTGATTCCGCCAGTCAGCCTAAGGACTGGTTGTTTGATCAATAGTAAAAGTTAATGCTAAGATAAGGCATGGATTTTTGCGAAAAAAATTAGTTTAATTATGTATTCCATATTTGCCTATTCCAAGCAACGCGAATATGGCATTTGACAGCGACCTCTCTTCCCTTTCCCTCCTCCCATCGTCCTACATCTATCGGTCTACGTCTACTAGCTATCGTGAGTGTCGAAATCTATCGTCGAACTTTATTATTGTGTGTTTTTTCCAAAATATCTATCAAATAATTTGGCGATGCAGTATAATGAAAATGTCTTCAAAATTAGAACTGTTTTTATATTAAGTACCTACTTATTAAATAAAATTGAGTGTTTTCTTATTATTTTATGCGAGTATTTATAGTTTAAATAATGAAAATTTTGAATGGAGAAATGTTTGGAACATTCATGAAAGTTGAATTTTTTTTTGTTGTGCAAAAATAAATATCAAGAAGTGACATACTTATAAGGGAAGATTTTCAGGAAAGAGGCAACATTTTTAGTTATAAGTTGAATCAGTTGGTCATTTAAACATTTTATTAGCATTATTCGAATCAGGAATGCCTAGCTTCCCGCCGGTTTTTTAATATTTATTCCGTTTTATCGCTATTTTTGAAGGATTTTCCCTTTGGTCGCTCAACTTATAATTTCATTTCAAGTTTTATTCCTTATTTCGAACGACAAAAGAATCAGTGATTTATCGTTGGATTCCAGCCGGGATCCGAAAAGAGATTTGAGAGTCCTGTAGACATTGATCAGTCTCTTCCCGGGGCTGGAACGAACAGTGAGTTAATTACCTAACGAATCGGCCATCTCGAAATAATCTTTCGCAAGAAGTGTCGTGCCACCGCAACAATCAATATATATATATATACTCGTGTATATATATATATATATTCATATATATAAAGAAACCCGTGTTTCTCTACCCGCCAAGTTTTCTCCATAACCAGCCACAACCACCCACCGATGGTTATGGTGGTGGATAGCCCTTGGTGTCACATCGAAAATATGCGAGTTTGGTGGGGGTGGCTGTGCGTGGGTGGGAGTGGGTGACGAAAATGTGATTTCTAGCACATTGTTTTGTTATGGGAAGGCCGCTAAGACTTCAGATTGTTTCTAAATAAGCGCGCCGACGATGTCGGTGAGTCTAAAAGGTTCCGGAAAAACTTGCTCTAGAAAGTTCTGGAAGGAGAAAGTTCTATAAAATTCCCGAAAGTTCTTTACTGTGTGGCGGAATGTGTCGGTGTGTCTAGAAGGTTCCCGTACATTCGATAAATTTCTTGAAAGTTCTGGAAGGGGAATGTTCTAGAAGGTTCGCGAAAGTTCTATCAAGATTCAAACGGTGTACTAAAAATCTACGCGTGCGAAGCCGCGCGGGCACAGCTAGTTTATGTATAAAGTGCTTCAGTGCAATCGTCAATTTATCAAGCATCGCAGTGAAATCAACGGAAAAGGAACACTCTCGTGTGGTGAGTTTCGACAGTTCTTCCGTGTTTGTTTCCCTATCAAAATTACAATCCACATTGGTATCGTATTCACCTCCTTACACACCCCTATCCTATTATCTCCTCTATTCCCGTAAATCGTCTCTTCCTGTTTCCTGGAGATTCGTGCCAAGAACACTATGCTTTGTTAACATTTATACTGATCAAACCCGGCCATTAGTATCGACAAGAGAACATAGTTATGGTCGAATCATTATTTTAACCGGTTATTCATGGTATGGTTATTTCAGATTTGTATCATATTATACCGATAATTGATTTAAATGATTAGTGTTAAAATACCATCACTAAGAGTACCTTAGAAGCACCGCACGATTAATCCCTACAGGGTCCTCTCTGACCTATCTTAGCGGAGATTTCAGTGAGACAGGAATCATCATCGATAACATAATTCTTTATGTTACAATGTACGTCACTGATGCTACTAAGACGCTAGATGGCGCTCGTGGCTGAAATATATATAATTTATTGTATAACAATATTATGTAACAAAGTAAATTTTTCGAGAACACTTGCACATTTACAAAAAATATTTTTATGAAAGAATCATTTCAAGAAACAAAATTCCCAAAACATTTTATAAAAAAAAAAAAATTAATATAAAAAATTATATGTAGAGTAAAAGGTATGTGTTTTGATTCATAAACTGCATAAAAAGACATTTAAACTACTAACTAAAGTAAAACTGAAATAAAAACACATAAATATACGTCATTTTTGACGGCTGATAGCTAATAATATAATAGTGACAATCTTTACCTACACAAATTTGAAATAAAATATATATATATTTTATGCAGGGGGACATACGAGTAATATATGCATCTGAGACATTCGGCCGTATTCCGAAAATAGCATTTGGATCTTAAGATTGTTATCCCAACACTTAATAGACGAGAATAAAAAAAAATGACGAGGCGTTGGGGGGGTGGGGGGGGGGGGCATAGTGGAGTACTGAAGACTCAAACATACCTACAAGATAAAATATTATGATTAAACAACAAGTTTTGACTCAATATCATGGTTTAATGAATTGCGAACGACTATGGATATGTTTTTCACGATTACGATAAAAAATCTACGATATGTGAATACATAAATGTAAAATGGCATTTGCCCCGCTATGCCCCCTATGTGGGGGCAAAGCGGGGCAAATGTATTTTTACTTTAAAAACAAAACATAAACTGACACAATCTTACCTTTTTCACAGACAATCTTGTACTTTTAATTATGAAGTCCAGAAGGTACTGCTTCAAAACGAAAAATTAAACACCACAATATATAATTGAGTTCGATAAAGAATTGCTGTTTAATTTCACGTATTTTTTTAACGAAACCACTGTTTTTTATTCTTTTTTTTTATATAGCATAAACGGCTGTCGAAATGGCATGGATCGCACGTGAAGGTCACGTGCCGACTGACGACCAATTAAAGCGAGCCCTTTGAAACATTTCACGGCTTTCGTTCGAGCTGTCATAGGGAGTTCCTGCTATGCCCCGTTATTCCTCTATGCCTCCCACCCCCCTATACGTCGGTGTTCGTCGTACTCAAATAAGGAGATTTGTATTTATAATTTCACATATCTATTGATTTATCCGATGCCTTCTTATTTAGGCAGTCTGGGTTGACAGAGCTTCAAACAGATTACCTAAGTACCTATCACAAATGTAACCTCACAATTATCATTTTCGACTAATATTACATTAAATAAGTAGCAAGGCTGCATTTAAAGCTTATAAAAAAAGATGATTTCATATGCACTTATTAATTTCTTCTCCCACAGCGTCCTGATGTAAAACTATGGCAAAATTTTCATTGTCGCGTTGAACTAGTATTTATATTTTGACGGATAAACGTCATGTACTTCTTTCTCTCTCCCTCTCTCAAGTAAAAACTGAAAGAACCAAACGCCGACGTATACCTACTTTATTTTTATTTTTATTCTCGTCTATTAAGTACAGTAGCCGGCAAACATCTTGAAATTCTGCGGCGTAGTGGGGGGACGTTTGCGCATCTACCTTTCTACCAACGAGACCCAAATTTCGTCTTCTGCGCATTCCCCCACCACGCCAAATAATTTCATGAAGTTTGCCGGCAACTGTATTAAGTGTTAGGATAGCAATCTCTAGACCCCAATTGGCTATTTTCAGAATAGCGCCGATTAAGTATTTTGAATTCCAAAATTAGTATTGATTTATAAAAATTTCGCAATGCTGTTTTAAAAAAATGTTATTAAATTCAAATTCTCTAATCTAATAATTCACATTGATTTTTCTTGTACCTATGTAGTAAATAGTACTACTGTAGCTTAGTAACGTTACATAATTGTGACACATTTATAAATATTTATTCAAGTGCATGTAAGGCTTCTGTGGGGCTATTGAAGACACGTTACGGCAAAAGAGCTTAAAATTTATTTAATATCTATTACTGACTTGCCGTTGCATCGTGCAAGGCAAAGAAATCACTCTCGTATGTCCTAGTGGCATAACTTCACTTTCCACTTACACTGGTATCGATATTTGAAAATAAGATTTGTTAGAATTAAATAAATTCATATAATCAATATTTAATAAACCGCTATTTTGTTAAATTATTAACATTTTTCGGGGCCAATAGTCCCTTCATAAAAAAAATACTAATAGTTTACTGTTATGCTAATATCTATACTTCATTTTTTTATTTTTAGTATATGTTATATGTAGGGTATAAAAGCAAAGGCATCAATATTCAAAAAAATAAATAAATGTTTTGAATGCAGTCACCGAGGATTACTAATTTAAAATGTACTGAATTCTATGTAAATGGACGGACTCACCATATCCTGCCTACTATACGCAGACGATGCAGTATTAGTGGCTAACAGTGAAGCTGATCTGCAGTGCCTGGTTTCCAGGATGTCCGATGTATGCATGCAGAGTGAACTTCTGATGAATGTCAGCAAATCGAGACGAAAGAGTGACTAAGTGTGATGTAATTGTAAACAATGAATGCTTAGAACAAGTGAACGAGTTTGTGTATTTGGGAAGTATGTTTAGTAGAGACGGCAAGGCTGAGAATGATATCGAAAGGAGAGTGACTGCGGGAAACAAAGTTAATGGAGCTCTAAATGCAATTATGGCCAATAAGAATCTGTCAAAGGAAGCAAGACTAGCGGTACATAATGGCGTTCTAGTGCCAATCCTGATGTATGGAAGTGAAGCCTGGAATTGGCAAAAGAGGAATGAAAGTAAACTGAAAGCAGTAGAAATGCGGTCACTAAGACGCTTGTGTGAAAAATCTTTGGCTGTAGTGTGGTAGATAGAATAAAGAAAGGTGTGCTGAGATGGTTTGGTCATGTTGAACGTATGAACGAGGAAAGGATGGTTAAGAAATATATGAGGCGAGTATTGAAGGCAACATGAATAGAGGGCATCCGCGAAAGACCTGGCACGATCAAGTACTACAAGTATTTGAGGATGGCCCCGTTAAAAGTCGCAACAACCGTAGAACTTGTATGAGAAGATGTATGAATGTGGCCGAAGCAAAAGTGGTGTTCCAGGATAGAAGAGTATGGCGTTCAATCTTCTCTGCCTACTTCTGCGGGGAAACGGCGTTTTAGTTAGTTAGAATTCTTGATTTTATGCACCTATCCCTTCCAAAAATTACGTTTCCTATAAATGTTTAGGCTATGTTTCCTATAAAATCCCGACTTCAGTTCATTATAAATTAGTAATCCTCGGTGGCTGCATTCAAATTCTTTTGGATATTGCTGCCTTTGCGTTTATACCCCACATATATTGATGAAGGCACCATTGGCCCCGATTTGATTGATAATTTAACAAAATAGTAATTTCGCACCTGTAATGATACCACTGTATTTCACACGTAATGATAGCTCTATATTTTTAATGCAATATTCTTTTTTGTGTATAGGTATATATGATATTCTTTCGAATTTTTTAACATATACGAGTATAGGTACTAGAATTCGCTTGAAAATCAATACGCGCATAACATTATAATAACATATTATAACATAATAACAAACATACGATATACGAGTACAAATATACTAGTATGACATTGTAATATAAGTATTTTATATTAATATATAAATATCGATAAATTTATGAAGTATATATATTACAAATGGTTAGGTACAATTTGAATAGGCAAAATTAATTTTGGCATCTTTTGGAACAATGTGACACGAAAATGATTCGCTAAATAAATTAGATAAAGGTTTTTTCACTCTATCCAGAATCCATTACGAATTATTATTTGTTTGCATTAAATACTTGTGGCTAAAGAATTTATAAGTCGAATTTAAGTAAGATAATAACGAATGAATTACTAACCTTTGTGTTACGAAAAGCTGAATTTTGTGATCTCCCGAAACAACTGTTGAACACCCGATGATGCTACCCCTAGACCAAACAATGCCGTTAAATTAAGGGAAGTTCTTCTACTTATGCCTACTTGGAGAATATAAAACATATTATTTTTGCACATAGATTTGCATTTTTATGATACGTGTGCTCAATTACATGCGATAATATTATTAAAGAATGCGTAAATTGTGATACAAAACTGAACTCACCGGGTTATCTTCTGTAGGCCGTTTTCAATATTAATATTTTATTTGTGCTATCTCGTAAACCAATTTAAAATTGCTGACGGTGGGGGTGTTTTTTTATTGCTCCGAGCAAGGGCGTAAGGAAAGGGAATTTTAGATAAATAGCACGACCAAAATATTGCTGTGCAATCGGGAAATATCCATTCTTCAAAATCTCTTTTATTTGTGAGGCCTAAAATAGCTACGCAGTATTTTTGGAATTGGAATAATAATAATTAATAAAATGAAATGTTTTTTTGTTAAAACCATTATTAATTAAATTATAAAAATGATAGCAAAAAATACTTAAAAATAAAAAAATCTTATTTTGTATTTTTACTCCCTTTCTTTTAACTCGCCTGTTTGCTTGCTTGCTTGCTTGCTTGCTTGTCTGTCTAAAAAACTTTGGATCGATTTTTAACGCTTTTCTCGTGATCCGATCGAGCTGAAACTTTGCAGACAGACTCGTGGCGACAATAAAAGTGATCTAACAAATTTTCGTTTAAAAAAATTAATAATTATCGACTCGAGTCCAACGCGTAGGTTAAGCGCCAAACCTGTTTCCACTAGTAAATGAGAAAGGGAGTATACTAAAAACTTGTTTTTTATGGATTATTTTTTTATACTAGTTTACTATACCTACCTACTAATTTATTTTTTATTTTTGTTAATGTCTATATTTCGAAGTTAAATTTTTAGTATACATTGTATCCTAATGAAGAGATCATTTCTCACGTAACATGTTAATAATTCAATACATAGTGGTTTTATACAAAATGTTTTCTTTTTATTTAATATTAAAATAAATCTTTTTGATCTATATATAAGAGTCGTATGTCAGCGTAGTGCTTAAAATAACAAAATAGAGGTGTTTATTTTTATTTAAATTATTCATTTCTCAGAATTAGAGATGTTATTTTAACGGGTATTACGATAACTCTTATTTGAAATTTTTATCAGATTAGTAACGGATTTTTCGCAATTCGACGGGAAACCATCGGTACTAAACACTTATGGATAATAGTTATATCTTAGTTATCAATCATCGATACAGTCAGATACAAATCTCAATTAACAGTATTAGAGTAACCGGTTAAAATAACGTTACTACTCACAATCTCACAGAGGATGCTAAAATTCGATCTATTTTATTCGTTAAGATGCTTGTGAAAGCGACGAAATGGGAAACCACAGAGAAAGGAGGAAAACTCGTATATTTACTGGACATTCCATAATTAAGTACATCATCATCAAAAGGGTAAAATATATATATCGATTAAAATATCGGTACTAAAAAGTATGATCGATACAGAATTAGTTGTTTTATGTAATACTGAGCATAAAAATACTTAAAAGCTTCTGCATATAACTTTCATAAAAATATATCAGTTTATACCCACACAACCATAAAATACTCATATAAAAGTCATTCTTCTCTTGCCGACTTTTTTACCTTTTATTCCCTATCCTCTCTCCACTCGCATTGTCCCGGCCCTTTACGGGGCAGGCTACTAACGCCTGTAGGTACAGTGTGCAGATGAAGTTAAGTGATTTTGTATTTTGAATCGGATACGAGAACCTCCCTCCTACACGCCTCCCTCATTTCACACCTAAGCGAAAAGCCTTGTACGGCTCTACCCTCGCGACGCAGGGTCGGTCCTTGTTATCCAAATTTCCTATATTTTAAAAACACTTAAAAAAATACTTGAACCGTGGAAGCACATTATTGTTTATTTTTAACAATGTATTTTTACTGACTAGCTGCCTTTACAATATAAATTATGCCCTGCCTTTACCCTATTGTACTCTTCTACGGCATCTTAAAGAATTTTATTACGCGAGTTAATTTGGTTTATGTTCAAGATCTTTTTTATGCTTCGATAAAAATACTTTTGTTATAACAAAATCTTGATCGGATACACAATTAAAACATTTGCCTCCCTACCAACCTACTCGCTCAAGTGAATCACAAATTCTCTTTTCTAAAATCAGTCTTCCCAATAATAAATTAAACTCTGTTAGGATTATTCATTATCAGTTGATCTAAAGACATAATTCATTAATTAAAGGCAGAATTATTGTATTGCGCTAAAGATAACAACCTCATTAATAATGTTCCACAACGTTAGTTTGAGTAACTGAGAAGTTTGTTAATTCTAAAGTTTCTAATGGTATTTTATGACTTAATTCGTATATAAACCGATTATAATTCATCGAATAATCGCAAAAGTCCCTTGAAAGTCAAGAGATTTGAAAAATATTTGCAATGTGGTTCAGTTACCGTAAGTACCTAACTTTACTTAACGTAATTCAATTATACCGACCTATCTGGCACGACAAAAAGCAAGAAATTGTATGTTTTGTATTCTCCCATTAATAAATTTATTGGAAATGTATGAAATATTTTGTATTACACAAAATAAAGAAAAGTTTCTCTCTGTTATTTTAGATGTTAAGAAATACGAAAATCATTTAAATTTTTGCATTTCTTTAAAATGTGTAAATGTGTCGGGTCCTAAAGAATAAGTAAGCAAAATTTGAGTCAGATCGGTCGAACGGTACAGATTTTCAAGGAAAATATATCACGCGAATAGTGTTGGGTGAAGGGAAAGGGGGAGGGAGGAATGTTACCTATATTTCCCGCCGGGTCCTTATGATATTTTTAATTGTGAAATGTCAAATGTTTCACATCATATTATGCGACTACTGTAAGGCTCGCTCGTTTTTTTTTCTTCAATTATTTTAAATATAATTTAAATATAATTTTATATACTTTAAATAATCGAAGACAATGATCAGTGCAGGTTTTTACAACTCAATGCTATGAGTATCATTAACATATAACTTTATCTTTATTGAAGTTATCTTCTTTATTGAAGTTATTTTCAGGATAAAATTTTCATCGTAACGGAAGTTACGCACGCTGCGCGTGCGCATGTACCGAAATAGTGTAGCGAAATATTTACATTTCCAGTGATATCTACATATGAATTTCGTTCGAATTTAAACCTAAAAAAAAACGAAATCGAGCGAGGCTCGAACTCTGGTCGCTCAGTGCAGCAACGCAGCGACTGACTTAGCTACCTCCGGTTTTCCTTAGACGGTCAAAAATCTATACCTATAAAACTCAATGTCTGTCTGTTCTCTATATAAATCTACGCTGTTTTTCCGATATTACCAATTTTGCATACTTATTCTTTAGGACCCAGCGGGTGACATAGGCAATATTACCCCCTTCTCCTATACCCTATCCCCTTCCCTTGATATATTTTCTGTGGAAATCTACACCGTTCGACCGATATGATCCAAATTTTGCATACTTATACTTTGGGATCCGGCGGGTAACAAAGAAAACATTTCCCCCCTATTCTCATACCCCTTCCTCTCGGATCGGACTCAAAATTTGGAAACTTATTGTTTATGACTCAGTGGGTAACAAAGGCGATTTTTCTCCCCTATTTTCATACCCCTTCCCCTCCCGTTGACATATTTTCGATACAAATCTGTACCGTTTGACCGATTGGACTTCAAATTTGGAAACTTATTCTTTAGGACTCGGCAGGTAACATAGGCTATATTTCCTCCCTATTCTTTTAACCCTTCCCCTCCGCTGATATGTTTAGGATGTAAATCTGTACCGTTTGCCTGATCAGATTCAAAATTTGGAAACTTATTCTTTAAGACTCGGCGAGTAACATAGGCGATATTTCCCCTCTATTCTCATACCCCTTCCCCACCCCCTGACATAACTGAAAACTTATTCTTAAGGACTCGGCGGGTAATATATGCGACATTTCCCCCCTATTCTTTTAACCCTTTCCCTCCGCTGATATATTTTCGATGCAAATCTACACCGTTCGACCGATCGGACATCAAATTTGGAAACTTATTCTTTAGGACTCGACAGGTAACATAAGCTATTTTTCCTCCCTCACCTTTTACTTTTTCTCCTCCCCCTGATATATTTTCGATGCAAATCTGTGCCGTTTGACCGATCGAACACAAAATTTGGAAACTTGGCTGGTAACGTAGGCGACATTTCCCCCCTAATATCTATAATAATATATAATAATCTGTACAGTTTGACCGATCGCACTCAAAACTTGGAAACTTATTTTTAAGGACGCGGCAGGTAATATATGCGACATTTCCCCCCTATTCTTTTAACCCTTCCCCTCCGCTGATATATTTTCGATGCAAATCTATACCGTTCGACCGATTGGACTTCAAATTTGGAAACTTATTCTTTAGGACAGGTAACATAAGCTCATAATTTTCCTCCCTCGCCTTTTACTTTTTCTCCTCCCCCTGATATATTTTCGATGCAAATCTGTGCCGTTTGACCGATCGAAGACAAAATTTGGAAACTTATTCTTTAGGACCCGGCGGGTGACATATGCGACATTTTTTTCGTATTATTTTACCCCTTCCCTTCACTCTGATATATCAATGTAAATTTGTACCATTCGACCGATCGGGCTCAAAATTTGAAAACTTATCCGTTAGGACTCGGCGGATAACACAAGCTACATTTCATTCCTCCTCTTTTACCCCTTTCCCTCCCCCTGATATATTTTTGATGCAATCTATACCGTTCGACCGATCAGACTCAAAATTTGTAAACTTATTTCTTTAGGACCCCGCGGGTAACAAAAGTGACATTTCCTCCCTCCCTTTTTACCATTTACCCTCCCTCTGATATATTTTAGATGCAAATCTATACCGTTTGAATCAAACCATTGTTTAACCCTACAAATTTAAACTTAATTCTTAACCCGTGTAACGCCGGGTACGAACAGCTATTAATAAATAATTAACTTAATATCATTTTGTTTTCAAGGCAGAAATCCACCTGTAAAGTATTATGGACTAGCTCTGTTACACCCTCCATCTATAATATCGATTTATTTAGAGTAAAAAAATACCCAAGTAACGTTTAAATTTTTTCAAACATCTATATTTTTATAATTCACTCGAATAAGTCATATTAAGCCACTGTTGAGTTGGAAAATATTTTTGCTGCTTATACTCTTAGAACTAAGGAATACACCAATTATTTTTGTTGTGGTTTTCCCAGAGGATTTAAACTTTCTCTTTGAGGCTATTTGCCGATTGATCGATGCTTTCGGAACATAATACTGGTGAACCTAAAATAAAATATTTTTATCTTGTCTTTTGCTTCCTTGTCAACAGTAGCTAAGACAACGGGTGATAGCAATTCATTCGGTATGCTAATTTTAAAAGCATTGCGGTTTTATTCAAAGTTTAAATATATTTTTTTGGAACGAAGTTCTTAACGCGGCTTGTGGTAGGAGCTGACTGCATTTTCGAGATACTTGGACAAAATTGAATCTCAAATATATTATGCATCTTATCATAGTTACCAAAAGCCAATGAGAGAGGGGAGGGGCATAACGCTTTTCCATTACGTAACTACAATTATAAACAATCTAGATCTCTATGTCGAATTACATTCGGAATCGAAGGAAAGATGTAAGGAACTTCATTCTTTACGGTCCCCCGACCGCACACGTATTTTTTCATGAAGATGTGACATGTGATTTATCAACTACCTTATTAGTACTAGTCATCTACCGCGTTTAACCAAAAATAAGACCGTGTTTTATATTAATTAAAATACGTAAGTATTTGGGATTAATTTCCAGGATGTACAATTTTTTCTTCAACGTCAAGTAAAAATGATCTACCTACATTTATTCATGGGCTGAAGTTATTGTATTCTGCTCGCCATTTCCGAACCATTTGGAGATCCAACACCTATTTGCAAAAAGCAATAAGATTTAAACCACAGGAATATCAAGTTCCCGTCTCCAGAGACACCGTGCTAATACAGCGAGAAATAATAAAGTAATTATAAATTTTCAGGTCAGGAGTACAATTTCAACAAGCTGACTGAGGAAGAGGTGAATTCCTTAGGTCAAGGTTATGACTATGACAGTATTATGCATTACGCGAGGAACACGTTCTCTAAAGGAACCTACCTGGACACCATTTTACCACTTGAGGTGCGAGGAAGAAAGAGACCGGAGATCGGGCAACGCGTCAGGCTGAGCGAGAGCGACATAGCACAGACAAATCTGTTATACAAGTGTCACAGTAAGTTCAATCAAAATGTATCACTACAAATTTAAACTAAGGGCCTGTTGTTTAATCAGAAGTTAGAGTAAGAGTTAGGCAAAAAGCATAGATTTTTAGGAAAACGGGTGTTTTGATTGGTGGAGAACGCAAAAATCTATGCTTTTTTCCTAACTATTTCTCTTACTCCTGATCAAACAACACCCCCTAAGGATATAATAAAAAATAATTCTGAAGTATCAAAGAAAAGTGTTAAAGCATGATATTAAAAAAAAATGTAAATGTAATTTATTATTTTACTTTCGACATTTTAAAATTTTTATTTACATTAACGGAACATTCGTTCTCAAAACTTTATGTGACGTTTGTGGTTTTCATTTTAAATCGGCCTGTTAATTTTTTCATTACATATTTACCTGATATTACTGTCATACGAAATTTTTGATGCTAGTGCGAGGTATCTTCTTTATTTTGTGGTGCGAGGTGCGAGCTAAGACAATACCACAGGTGGTGTTGGCTAAGATCACTCACAAATAGAATATACGCTAAAGGATTCGAATAAAAGTACATAACAGGCGGTGAGGGTTGTCATATCTTGTGTTGTTGGGAAGTAAAATTAAATGTTATATCCAAATTTGAGTTTTTTAATTACCTAGATACATCTAGAAATATCAGTTAACTGATATCCACACTTGCATAAAACAGGTAGGTACCTATATGTAATTATGTACGTTTCATGCAGCAGTTTAAAAAGTGACTTATGTCATTATTGTAAAGTTTTTATGAAAAACAATCTCAAACTAGAAGCCAATGGGTACCATATGCCTTAAGGTTTTTTTTACTTAAAATTATATTTTCAAATAATATTATTGCTCTACTTTCCTTCCATGTGGAGGAGGTTGTTTTTATTGCCATCCTCATCTATAAAAAAATTAAACATTTTAAATTAGATGTGCATTATAAATCTTAAAAGTCTTTAGTATTTCACTAGCCGTACACCCGTTGTTCCGCACAGAACAGGCAAACAAAGGGCGATCCGCTGATTCCGCTTCAGAAGCCTTCGGGATGTCTCACACGGCGCGGGCGCACCGTGCGGGCAGCTGGAAAAAGAACGATATTAGTACACGGGAATGTGCACCAAAGGCGATAGCAAAGAATTTGCTTCGAGCAAAATGTCCAACTTGACGAGGTCGTCAAGAACAAATCGTCTTTAAAAAGACGGTTGAACGCTGCGTAGGAATACTTAGCTTTGACAAAGTCAGCGACAGCAGACAGCAAGCAGCAGAAATCCAAGGTACCAAGCATGACAAGGTCTCGCTCAGCGTCAGCAAGCAGCACACAGCGATCGCCGCAGAAATCCAAGTACCGAGCGTGAAGTGATCGCGCTCGGCGTCAGCAGACAGCAAATCGCAGTAGAGTTCCAAGTCTCAAGCGTGAGAAGGAACAATGTCAGCAGGTAGCAAACAGCAGAAGGAAGTCGGGTGATGAAATAAAACACAGAGCAAGGGGGTTGCCACGGCGTTCTTAACCAGACTGAGACCGGTCCGCCAATTTACGTTTCTTTTATACCCTCGGCCGAGCCCAAGGTAGCTCAACCTGCCGTCCAATCAAATTACGTTCTAATTCCCATACATTTTGGACATATTTACATTCAATTTCTGCTAACAATATTACAGTTTAAAATTAATTACAATTAAACGCGCCTCCACCGGAGGACTTAAAATACGCCATTACATAAGCTGTGTCTCAATAAACAGCCTGGCGTATTTCGTGGAACCCTTGAGACTCTATTATTAAAGCAACAGAAAAAATATATCTCATTTTCTGGCCTGATGGGCAAACATATTTCATCAAATAAATTTCTTAAGAATTTCCATTAACTTTTAGGCATAGTTTTTTATATTCATTATATAGAATGCATCGCAGCGCATCTGTTGACAAAACACACTTTTTTGTAAGACGCAGCTTACTATACTTATGAATTTTTAAACTTTGCGGCAAAAAAACAATTTTGTAATTAAACCAAAAATTATTTACACATATGAGTGTGTATATTCCCCAGACAGGTCTTGATCTACAGATCATTACACAAAAAGAATTATCAAAGTCGAACACTTCTGTCGGAAGTTATTCCACTTTATGTGTTCTCACCAATTTGTGTATGAAATCCCGGCCGGCGCCTGAGTGTTGGAAGGCTTTGTCGCTCATAAGCGATAACCGGCGAGATGTTGTGTTATTCAGAACTGTGTTCTCAGACTATTATAAGTGTGATTTATTCATTTAAAGATATATTCGAAAATATTTCGATTTTTTCCTTGTCATAAAAAATATGCATTTTTTACCATGTTGGCAACTTATTATGCCATACAGTATGTAAATTGTTAACCATTTGATCATGTCATCAGTAGACAACTGTTTATGTCGTACAGTGTGTGTATATGTTGATTTTACTGCCCAGTCATTTGTACCTAAAGGTTGAGACAACTTCAATGTCGCTTATTTGGCAAATTTTCTGTTCATGATGACAGGGTACAAGATGCACCTTGTGTGCGAAATAAAATCACCTCCCGCCCGCTCTCTTTTATTAAGAACAATGAAATGCGATACTTTTATTACATACAATTGTGATTCAGTTTCATCAAGATCTCTGAAATTAAGAATTCAATAAATTCCATGATGTTAGAAAACTCTGAAATATTAAAAAATCTGAAAATTAAAATTTTCATTCAATATTTCTCAGTAAAAACATACACATTTCAGATCACCCACCCCCAACCGGGTCACTGTGATCGGGCAGCGGCCCTGAAAGGGGCCTTTGTGGAGAACACAATCTCCGCTTTGTTCCACCTATAACAGAGATCTCTACCCTTTATGTGACGTGGTCGCGCGCCAACAATCCACGTACGCGAGAGTTCTGTTGCTTGAGGGTAGAAGCAGGTCTTATTCTGTCCTGTCCGTAACACCCGTGTTAAATTACGGAACGTTAAGTGATTCGCGTCTTTGCTAAGCCCTAGTATATTATATAGTATATTTTTGACGATCCACGGAGGGGCGGCGATAGCAACGTGCAAAAGCGACCAGTTCGGGTTTGCTGACCCCGGGTTCAAGTCCCATCTTCAATCGTTTAATTTGTTTTTTTATTTGTGAATACAAACGAAATTAGCCCAGATAATTATCAATTTGAGTACATTTAGCACTTAACAGATCATTTAATTAAATATTTACCATTTTCATTTTAGAATGTGGGAGAACTCTCCAAGAAAACTCTGGAACATTTTTTTCTCCATCGTACAACAGTCCGGGACTCTCTGCTGAAGGGGAGAAGTGTGAATGGAGAATAACTGCTACCCATGGAGAGAGAATTATTCTAAACATCACAGGTCTCCATTTATATCATTACTACTTTTTTATGTCATGCGGTCGATTTATGACACGAGTTTGTAAAACAAATGCACCCTGAAAATATATTCTTTTATTTTGTTGCATGGCAAATGGTAACTGCAATTTATACATTGTCAAAATTTAAAGTGGGTACTTGTTAAACAAGTTGAAATTTAAATTCCTTACACTCTATCAGCCAATATTTTATTATATACCTATATATATTCCTTACTAATAGCTACATGTGTCTCTTACAAAAGCTCTCGGAAAATGAATTTAATCAATTTGCTGTAGTTCAAAGGTAAAAGATCTTTACTCAAATCTATAGCAATTTCTCCCAACTCGACAGGCAACCATTGGTACACGCAACAGTTAAATCTCAGTTACCAATCATCCATACAATAAAATACAAATCTCAAATAATGGTAATAATGTAACCAGTTAAAATAACAGTTTAATCATCACATCTTTTCAAATATAGCTTTATATTAATAAAAATTAATCACTTTGTATGAAACCATGAAATTCAAAGTATAAATGTTAGCTAATTAAGAGCTAATGTGAAAACAAATTTAAAAGGTACGTATTTGCAAATGGGATTTGGTTATTTATAATATGTATTTGATTTGCTAGCACCTTAGATAATAATAATTTTTAATATATATTTTTGTTGATATATTTCATATATATATATATAGCTTCAATTAGAACTGTAAGATATTGATCCCAAATGTGATTGTAAAACAATAAATGTCTCAAACATATTTATAAGTATCAAATAATGTTTAATTGATTTTCAGATTTGGACATCTACAAATCTGACAACTGCCAAACGGACTTCTTGGAGATTCGTGATGGTTACTGGCAGCGATCTCCAGTTCTTGGCCGGTTCTGTGGTGCTGGCAAAGCCGTTCCGGCTGTATTGTCTTCAGGGCCCAGACTTCTGTTGCATTACGTATCCACTTCTAGACCGCATCCACATAAAGGTTTTACTGCATATTATGAGGGTAAGTTATATTGTAAATTAAAAAATCATATTAGTTATGTAAAAGATTATTCCAGGAAGTAATACAGAATCATGAGATTCTGACCATTAATCTAAATATTTTATTATATATGTATTGGAGATTCGTCTCATATTACGGTGTTGTCTGCATTAGGCCATCAGCCCATATACAATTGTAGTGAAGGTTTTGAGAGATCATAATGTATAATTTCATGTTTTATGAAAGTACTTTTGATACTTCAATGGCTCTCTGTTCAATGGATCTACAGGTCATATTGAGCCTTGGCCTCCATCGGTCCTTGCCTTCAACTCCTCCTGTTTATCGCTGCGGTCCTCCAGTCTTTTACCTGCAGTATTAGATCCACATCTCTTCTGACCTTGTCTTTCCATCGCAACCTAGGTCGGCCGACTCTTCTTCTTCCACCCGGATGTCCCTCGAGGATCCTCCTGGGCATGCGTGACAACTCTGCAGTCTGCAGGCATTCTCTGCACATGTCCTGTCCATCTCAGCCTACTTAGTCTAGTATGTACAGAGAATTTGAAAATGGTATTAAACTCGTTGTTATATCTTATTTTCCAAGTTTTGCCATCTTTCATGGGTCCTAAGATTTTATATGCACTCTTCTCTCAAACACGTCCAGAAAATCTGCAGATTTTACTGTCATTATTCATGTTCGCACCCGTATATCACTACTGTTCTTATGGTAGTTTTGTAGAGGGTGATCTTTGTTTTTCTGTTGATATTTCTTGATTTGAGCGCTGGGATGAGAGAGAAGAATGTTTTGTTTCCCGCTGTGATCCTTCGTTTGATCTCCATGTGATCATCGTTTTCTTTGGTTATGATGGAGTCAAGATATGTAAAGTCGTCGACTACCTCAAATCTAAATCTGTTCCCAAACTGAATACTGTTTTAAGGATTATTACTCGGGCTTCTGGGTTGTATCATTATTTGATATATTTAATATATAGCTTACTTTTGTTTTGCTTTCATTAATTTCCAATCCTATCTCTTTAGTTGCTGTTTCTAGTGGCTCGAAAACTTCTCTTATCGCTGTCAGGGATCTTCTTACTATGTTGAGGCCACCTGCATAGCCAAAGATCTTTCTGCTTTGGAAATATATATTGGGGTTTGCGTTGCTATGGTATGTCTGACATATAGCATATTCCAAACACAGATTGAAAAGAGTAAGACCTTATCTATCCCCCGGTTTGAAACCATGGGACACTATGAATTTTCTGTGAACTTGATACTTCATATGGATTTAAAATTTATTAATCATGTTCTTCTGGTTTGTTTATTCTGGGGTATTATGCCATGTTTTTAGGACCTTTCTGGCCGATGTTTCATATCCCATTGCAGGTTTCATCATTCATTAATCAACACATCAGCTCTGCTGATGAACCCTGCAATGGGATCCGAAACGTTGGCCAGAAAGGTCGTGAAAACACGGCATAATAGCCGAGAAGACACAAACCAGAAGATTTTGAGTGGCCGTGAGCATTCTTAAAACATTCTAAGAATGTTCATATAATTAACTTTGTTAAATTAATGTTAAATTGTCAGGATGAGCATACAAGCAGTGTGAATTTAATGAATTTTGGTTATTCATATTGATGGTCCCTACATATTGATGAATGAGAGCTCTTTGAAGTAGGGCTTATCATACAAAATATGCATATTTGTCTGCTTTCCAGTCAGTTTTTTTTCCCTAAAAAAATTATAAACATTTTTTTTTAAATTTTGTATTGCGGAGAAGAGAAATTTATATGTATTGGTGCAAAAAAATTAAAAATGGATTTTTATTAGGTTCCTGAGTTAAGCATAGGGACTGTCGATATATACACACAAAATTCACTCAGATTTTTATATTTAAAGTAATTTTAATTGTTAATTTAAAATTTATTAAACACGAAAGAGAAAAAAATATTTTTAAAAAATACAGTTATATTTACTGTCAACGTACACATTTATGCTACAAATGTTTTGATTGACTTTCAGCCGTTTGTGGTGGCGAGCTGGAGTTGGATGCCGGTGGTCACCTGGAATCGCCAAATTATCCTGATGACTACCAACCCAACAAAGAGTGTGTATGGAAGCTGACGGTACCTCAAGATTACCAAGTGAGTAAAATAAAACAGTGTATTCATTGCAATCTTTTTGAATGTCGATTCAAGGAATATTTTGAATACCATAACTAAATCTGTTTGCCATCCTGTATTCCGTGTCTTTTCCTTTACTCTCCTATTAGGGTCGGGACCCAAAGTCTCAACAAGGTGCTTCCATATTCCCCTGTCTTGTGTTGCTTCCGTATGTGTTAACCAATTAAGACCCATTCTGTTTTGGTACACTTTTTGTTGCTTCTCCCAGCCTAATCTGGGGACCTACTCGTTGCCTATTTTCTGTTACAATTATTTCTATTTTCACATATTAATAAGTGTATTGCTATGGAGAAAGTAAATAAATTAATGATTTTAATTTCAATAAAGGATGTTGTTACTAAATTAATTCTTTATTTCTAGTTACAATCAATATTTTAGTAACAAAGAAAGTATTAATAAGGCATTATGTTGCTATTCATACATAAAATAGCGGTCATTGCCATCTGATGATAAACAACAATGCGTATGTTGAAATTATCACAATTGAGAATAAATTATCCATACAAAGTCAAAGTATGATATAACTAACTAACTATCACAATTTTATCCAGAGGGATAGGCAGAGAAGATAGAATGCCACAGTCTTCTGTCCTGGCACATAACTTTTGCTTCAACCATTTTAATATATCCTCTCATTCACATTCTTCAGTTATTGAATCATCAGTTGCCTTCAACACTCCCCTCACTTCAGTTTTCTTAACCATCCTTTCCTCGCTCATATGTTCTAAATGATCAAACCTTTGCATCCTTTCTTTATTCTATCTATTAAGCTATAGCCAGAATTACTGATCATTCTCCTGTCTATTGTACAAATAACATATATATTTGAGCGACCGCATTCAATTTTATTTTGTGCCTTTTTTGCCAATTCCAGTAAATATATTATAATATGTGGGGTACAAAAGCAAAGACAGCAATATGCAAAAATTAAAAAAAATTGTTTTCAATGCAGTCACCGAGGATTACTAATTTAAAATGTATTGAATTCTAGATTTTATGCATATCTATCCCTTCCAAAATCATGTTTCCTATAAATTTATAGAGTTTGTTTCCTATACAATCTCAGATTCAGAACATTATAAATTAATAATCCTCGATGATTGCATTTAATTTTTTTGGATATTTCTGCTTTTGCTTTTACTCTATTAATTTGATTTTGTATAAAAGAAGTATGTAATTGATAAGGTAAATTGAGATTATATAATTAAAAAAAAAAAAACGGGCCAAAAATAATTTTCTTTATTCAAGAACACATTCATATTTGTGAAGTTTTAATTTTTCAGAAAAAAGTTCTGTGAAATTTTTAAAACCACATTAATTAATCAATTAGAAAGAAAAATAAATAAATTAACAATTAATAAAAATAAGAACTACATATAAGGTCGATATATTCACGGAAACATAGAGGATTGCTACAGCTTAGTAGTCAGAGCACCGGCCCCGGAAAGGAGCTGACCTGGGTTCAAATCCCAGTAGTAATCTAATATTTTTTCGTGACTTAGATTTTCTGTATGTCTTTCTAATTGATTAATTAATTTGGTTTTAAAAATTTCACAGAACTTTGTTCTGAAAAATTACAACTTCACAAATATGAATGTGTTCTTGAATATATATAATGCCTGTTGTATAAATGTATGTCTAAATAAAATGAATTATCCGATTAATTCTGGCATCCATCTAGCGGTGACATTGCAAAGTAATTTCAACTACCGTATCAAAAAAGTGGATTGCTCTATGGACAAAAATAAAAATTAATCAATTAATAAAAATAAGAACTACATATAAGGTCGATTCACGGAAACATAGAGGGTTGCTATAGCTTAGTGGTCAGAGCACCGGCCCCGGAAAGGAGGTGACCTGGGTTCGAATCCCAGTAGTAACCTAATATTTTTTCGTGAATTAGATTTTTCTGTATGTCTTTCTAATTGATTAATTAATTTGTTTTAATAATTTTCTGTTTTTATACACTAGGTGGCGCTGAAGTTCCAATCATTTGAGGTGGAGAACCACGATAATTGTGTGTATGACTTTGTAGAAGTTCGAGATGGTCATATGGCAGACAGTCCATTGGTTGGCGTTTTCTGTGGTTATAAAATACCCCCAGATATAAGGTATGTTTCTACGATGTTCCACAATAAAAAATTTCAAGTGATTATTTATTTTTTCCAAAAAATTACAATAATTGTCTAGGTGTAGGAAAAGTGAAAGAAGTAGTAACCTTTATGTTTAGTCTGTTATGTTATACTCTGTAGTACTAGTAGTTTTATAATGAATTAATCTAGCCATAGCTCAGTTTCTAGTTCAATAAAATTTTAATATTGCAAAAAAATTCTCAATGCAAGCTAAAGCAGTGGACATACACATCAGAA
>JADDOH010006065.1:0-28834 GCA_016648135.1 Agrypnia vestita | reverse complement strand
AAACTACAAACTACAAACTACAAACTACAAACTACAAACTACATTCATTCGTTTTGCTCCTTATCTGTCAGTGGTGGGGAATTTTTATTTTGTCCTCTTAAATAAAACAGTTTTTTACAGGGAAGTTAAATACAAACAGGAAAATAAAAAAATTTGGTTAGATAATCTCTAGCCTTTTTTAGAATATTTTATCTGTACCTCTCCAGCTTATTATTGCTTATTGTAATTTTGAATCAACCAGTGCATTTTAAGAGTTTTCAAGTTATTTTCTGAGAACATAAAAATACCATAAAAATTTACGCATTTTGTTATTTAAGAGGGTTATGTGATTTTTGAAAGTCTAATTTGTTTGTCATCACGGTTAGTTGAATCATAATGTCTTCCTCACTCTGTGTCCGACCGATGCAGCAATATGTTTATGCATAAAATTAAATCATGACTGCCGGCTGAAACCCGATATCTGTCGCTGACAGCCGTGGCGGCAGACAGCCGTAAGGTGACAGGACATTTCACCGTTGTACTTGGAACAGTATTAAGATTTATTTATTTATTTATTTTATTATTTATTATTTTCACATAATAGTACATAATTTCATGAATTCAATGATACATTCATACGATAAAAAGGTTTTACTCACAATAAAAGAGTTAACGCTCGTGCTTATGGGAGGAGTAATCACATAAGTTCATTTCATCGATATTTAAATTGTAATAATAAGGTGTTGAGAATATTGAGAAACAAAATAAATATGTACATTGTGAAGCTCATGGGAATTTTAATTTTTCTGGTAATGAATTGAAAGTTTTAATTCCTGCAAAGGAATAATGGTTCTGGGCTGCGCTTGTTTTGTATTTAGGCGTTTTTAAATTTAGAAATGATCTTCTAGACCTGAATATATTAGGTCCTTACATATGAAATTGGCGTTTAGTATGGGAGGAACATAAAGCCGATTTTTTTTATTATAATATATTTATTTAATCAAAGTATGTAGCATTGCTATCTAAGCACTTTTGCCATCTCATAGGTAGTTCATCGATCCCTTTACTAAAAAAACCATTCGGACGGGAATCAATAAAATCTTTGAAGGCGGTTTGGACTGCCCCATCGGAGTTGAATTTTTTCTTTTGCAAAAAGTTATCCAAATTTCGAAAAAAATGGTAATCTGTTGGGGCAAGGTCCGGAGAGTACGGTGGATGTCTTAGACATTCCAATTGAAGATCCTCTAATTTGGTAGCCGTCTGTTGTGCAGTGTGTGGTCTAGCGTTATCATGAAGCAGCAGTGGCCTAGAGCGATTAACCAGCCTCGGTTGTTTTGCAGCTAGCTTTTCCATCATGGTTTGCAGTTGCTGACAATAGACATCGGCCGTAATCGTCTGGCCAGATTTCAGCCAGAGTACGATGACAACGACCCCCAGCGCCACACATAGCACCACACCACAACCACGACTTCACACAAGATAATTTAGGATCACTTTATCGCTCGAGGGTTTGGTTTGACCACGGAATTCGGTCAGGGTTGCAGGCAGTGACGATGAGCGGCTTTCCGATTATCGCGACAGGATCCACTTGTCATCACAGGTAATGATTCGATTTAAAATCCCTTCATTATTGTGCCGGTTGAGTAATGCAACGCAGCAGTCAACGCGCGTTTGTTGATTTGCTTCACTCAATTCGTGAGGTACCTACCTTTCAAGCTTTTTCACCTTACCAATTTGCTTCAAGTGGATTAAAACAGTTTTATCACTAACACCGCAGCCTGCAGCTAACTTGGATGTGGTTTGCGATGGATCCGCTTCCACAATAGCCTTCAATTCTTCATTATCAACATTGGTCTCCGGCCGTCCACGGGGCTTGTTCTGCAGGTCGAAATTTCCAGAACGAAAACGTTGGAACCAAAAACGCACTGTGTTTTCTTTTGCGGCATCGTCGCCATACACATCATTAATCCTTCGAGCCGTTTCTGCAGCACTGGTGCCACGGTGGAACTCGTACTCGTAAATAACGCGATATTTTAAGTTTTTCATTTTGTAAACTGAGTGACGCAAAGAAAAAAACAATTGAGGAAAAAACAAATGAATTATAATTTTCAAAACACAAATACATGAGTAAACAGCTGTATAAATTTTGATTTGGAATTCCTAACCAAAGAGAAGATATTTGAGATCAAATTTGCCAGTACGGCAAAACGCCAATTTCATATGTAAGGACCTAATATTATCGGCACTGTTTCCTCCAAAATATTCAACAAATTATTTGGCAATGTGGTTATATAATGAAAATATCTTCAAAATTGAAACTGATTTTATATTATGTACCTACTTGTTTATTTATTGAATAAAATTGTGTTTTTCTTTATTATTTTATGCGAGTAAAAACTCGCCAATTTATATTTTAATTATTGAAAATTTTGTATGAAGAAATGTTTGGAACACACATGATATGTGTAATTTTATTATTTTTTTTGCAAAAATAAATGTTGAGAAGTTATAAAAGGGAAGATTCTCAGAAAATCGGGATCATTTTCAATAATTTTTCGAATCAGTAATACGTATCTCCGTGCCAGTTTTTTAATCTTTATTCCCTTTGGTCGCTCAATTTATAATCCCATTTCGTGTTTTACTGTTCCTTATTTCGAACGATAAAAGAATCAGTCATTAAATTCATCGGCAAAGGCGGAGTTTAAAATCGTCGCATTTTATTTCCGATTTTCCGGTGGGTTCCAGCCAGGATCCGGGAAGAGATTTGAGAGACGTGTAGATATAGATCAGTCTCTTTTCTCGGGGCTGGAACGAACAAGCACATTTTATAAATATGTTTTCAACCATAGAGAAATGAAATAAAGATTATTCTAACACGATAGTGTTCCATCGGAAGCTTACCAAACAAGTGTTTTAAATGTGTGAATGAGTGAAGAGCGCAGTCCCGAGCAAATGTCGGTGCAACTGAACGCATTCCAGGAGACCCAAGGTACCGTTAGTAGCGCATGCAGCTCACACACCTAAACGCAGCAGCATTTGTTCTTAACTCCTGTGTGTCGGTGATGTAACATAGGTCTACATGTCATGGAAAATATGAAATATCTACCTTATTTACGAAAATTAAAACGTCACATTTTTTGTAATCATCAAATAGACATTTTCACACCAAAATGACTAAATTAAACTGTGACGAATGTACTGATTTTTTAATTAAAAAATACTATTCATTACTCTCGTATTTTCGGCCAATATTGCACATCGCAGTTAAATCGAGCAAGAAAGAGCACGACAATACTACACATTTCATGTAGGGCAGAGATGGTGGTTGCTTGGGTTTCGGTGAAAACGAAAACAATATCGAAAGAGTACGGTAGAGTCACGTAACACGTGTTAGACAAAGACGGAGTGCAGGCGACCTAGCGACTGCGTCGTTGAATTCAGTTGGTAATGATACGTCAGCGGAAGCGCACGCAAATTCGATATGCCATGATTTTATGATAATTTACTAAAATAATGCAAATATGTATATTTACCTTACATAATTATATAAAGGGTATCGTATATATGTATATTTTATCACATATTAAAGCTATGCCGATTTTTAAACAGGTAACGCTGTGTTACACCACCGTTCCCGAAAGTATTTTTTAGCACAGTCTTTTAAGAGTCGTCTCTGCTTTCACCGCTTAATTTATAAAATAAATTCATACATTTAATACCAATAATAGATTATAGTATACCAATATACATTTAACAGGTGTAAATACTCCTCCCATAAGCGCAAACGAATAAAAGCAAAGCCAGCAACACCCAAAAAATAAATTAAGTCATCGAGTATTACTAATTTATAATGTACTTAATTAGAGATTTTATAGGAAACATTGCCTATAAATGTACAGGAAACATGATTTTGGAAGGTATAGATAAATAAAATCTAGAATTCAGTTCATTTTAAATTAGTAAACCTCGGTGAATGCATTCAAAACATTTATTTTTATTTTTTGGATATTGCTGCCTTTGCTTTTATACCCCAAATATTAATTAGCTCGTAAAAATGTAATTACATATATGAAATTTCTTTTGTAAAATAGTAGGTAGTATAGCTATTAAAAAAATATTTTCTTCTCTTCAGTATTTTTTTTAAACACGTTTTTTTAATAAAATATTAATAATAGCCAAGTTATTTCTTATATCTCTAATATTCCTAAAGGTTATATTTAATCTCTAATATTCCTTAAAGTAATATTCAGTTTGAGTACATTTTCTGGGAGCTTGAATTGTGAATAGTCTTTAACCGACTCAATTAAAGAAGTGTTCGTTCTTGGAGCGATTATAAAATTATTTTCTTTTGTGCGGTACAAAATGGCTTTCTTGTGCCAACTCTGATGTATGGAAGTTAATCCTAGAATTGTCAAAAAAGGAATGAAAGTAGACTGAATGCAGCAGAAATGCGGTCATTAAGGTATTTGTGTAAAAAATCTTTGGCCGATAGAGTGAGGAATAAACAAAATAGAAGTGAATTTAATGCTGGCTGAGTGTGGTAGACAGAACAAAGAATGGAGTTCTGAGATTGTTTGGTCATGTAAAACGTATGAGCGAGGAAAGGATGGTTAAGAAAATAAATGGAGCGAGTGTTGAAGGCAACAGGAATAGAGGGCGTCCGCGAAAGATCTGACTTAATCAAATACTACAAATATTGGAAAATGGCCCTGTTAAAAGCCTCAACAGCCGTATAGCTTACATGAGAAGATGTATGAATGTAGCCGAATCAAAAGTGGTGTGCCAAGATAAAAGAATATGACTTTCTATCCTCTATGCCTACCCCTGCGGAAACGGCGTGATGGTTAGTTAGTTAGTTAGTTCTTTTGTATGATATAAGATCTTTCAATCCCCGCAGACGGGTTTATTTTTTACGCGTTTATATTTCGATTCCAATTTTTCTGAAATTGCATTCACCCCAGTCCTGCTAGTTATCCGCCACGCTTTAGCAGTTCTGCAGTCACGGCGCGTTCCTTATTAGCATCACAATGAATATTATAAGATATTCAATAATGCCGATGCGGATAGGGTAACCACAGCCTCGGGGGACACGGCGGGATTTGCATCCCATCACAAATGGCGAGGCCTAATGTGACACTGCGTCACCACCGGGGCGGGAAGCCTGGCGGAGTGGTCCATTATGTATGTAAATATTTTGGTTTGTACCTATTTTTAGTAACGGTACGTACGATTTAGAAATTTTCACATTTCTGAATTTTTCGGTGCTTGATTAATTTATTTTTTTAACAAATAGATCTTCGACAAACGACTTCGACAGGTCGGTATTGACCCTGATAGATAGTATGACAGAGTACACAACAAAACACATTTTGGACAAATGAAGAGTATCACAAAATATCGTAATAAAAAATGCAGATTAGGAAAAAACCTTAAATATTTAATGTATACTTTTTCTATGCTTGACATGCTGACATGACAAAATTTCATTATAGTTTTCATGTTTCTTATAGCAATTCTTATTCATGATTCTTATTTCTTATAGCAAAATGTCATTATTATTTTAATGGTTCTCATAGCAATTTCACATTATTGTTCTTTATCATTATTTCTTATAGAAAGCATATCGATAATAGTGATATGCTTGCACTTAATTTAAAGAAAAATGTATCACTAATCATTGTAAAACTATAGTGGAAAATTTTCACTTTTGATTAAATAATGCAGAAATATTGAAATCATTAAATGATTATTCCTAATTGTGATGTTTCGAGACAATGCTTTTTCATTTCATGAAGTCTCCAATTTTAATAAACACTTGTTGCAGTGTATTTATACTGAAACTAAAAACATAAAATCTAGCACGTAAAAATATTTGATCACAGATCACATCTAAAATAAATTTAAAAGTCGTTAATTAATTCCAGTCTAAAAAAATCCTTTGATTCTATTATTTTTCTCTCTCTCCTCTCTCGTTTTTGTTTTTGTTATATTAAAAGTATAATTTCCTTCTCATATTTCACATTATAAAATATTACGTTAAAAATAAAAATTATGGTGCACAATTAGAAACATATAATGTTTTACTGCACACATTCCTGGATTTCTTTCTGAGAATTGAAACCTTGAATCCAATTATCTCATTTTTTGAGATGTCAAAATCTAAAACTAGGGATGCCAAATATTTTCTTTGGAAAGGCGATACTCTTGAACTGGGGTTGCGATATGCATTACAATATCAGGTTTACGTTATTTATTTATAAATATCTACCCTATTAAATAATATTTGTTGCAACCTACAACCTAACATATTTTGTTTTGTTAATTATTTGATAGTACCTACTTAATTTATTGAAAATTAAATTAAATTTAAATTTAAAACAGTTTTTACCTTGTGAATGAATATCTCAAGAAAAATGCATTTACTATTATGAAACGATGAATATTATACATGTATAATTCAGTAAGATTTTAATGATTAAAAATCTGATCTATTTTCTGCTCTGTCATCCATTCAGTTTGCACACTTAATATGCATAAAGTACCTGTTCTATCAACCATTGATGTAGGTATATCGCTGTTGACTGCACAGAATCACCGTGCTTCATTGAGAGAGTTTGTCTGAACGTCAACATTATGCAGAAGTATGATTAGTTTATACGTGAAATTAGTGTGAATCTGCCAGGATTACCATAAACTCAGAATTGAATACAAAATGTTACAGGTTTCAAATGTCCTACTGATGACGTATGTGGGGATTGTCCCATGGGAGGTACCTATCATGAATAGATTATCTGTTATACTTAAGGCGTTCGTCTGGTAGTGTAAGCAAAATTCACGAATTTATTCTTCAACTTTTCTTGCATTTTGTATCATATTTCTGTATCGAAAGATATTCAATTATAATTTATTTACTTTAAATACGGCTATCTTCCTAAAATGACACAAAATAAATTATTTAATCAATTAATAAATAACCAAACCATCTATGTTTTAAAAATAAAGAAAATTTCTCTACTTTGTGAGCCCTATATGAATCTATGAACTTGTAACATGTATTTTTTTTAATAATATTTTAAAGTAAACGATTATATTAAATTTATTGTAAAATCTTTTAGTACAATTTAATAATTTTTTTGGTTTTTTAATGCTTTTATATAGTTGACACCTTTTTTACTTCAATAAATCAAAAGAATAGGTATTATTATTTTAAAATAAATACAAAACAATATAATATTCCTGATTTTAGCTATTTAATCAATACGCTAAATATTTATGACACAATACGCAGTGCCTTGATTAAAGAGCTCAAAACAGGAATGGAGAATAAGTTTTTGATTTAATTTTATATTTATTTTAAAATAATAATACCATTTTTTTAAATTTATTGAATAAAAAAAAACAATCAAATTTGTAACATTGCATATGTATAATTATATAATACAATAGTTTGTGTTTTCTGGGATATTTTCTCGTTTTTTACGATATTTTTGTCCGACGTTTCAGATCCCATTGCAGGGTCCGTCATCAGGACTGATGTATTGACACGTCGTCCAGAAAGGTTAATGAAATATGACAAAATATCCTATAAAACACAAAACCAGAAGATACATGGATAGTGTTCTGCAAATATATGATAAAACCAAGGTTCTAAAAAATCCGATTTTTATACAAAAAATCGTTTTTTATATATATATATATATATCCGATATATATCAAAAATTGGATATATATCCAAACTTTTTTCTCCTTTTTTGCACACGTCGATTGATACAAACTCGAAATAATCAGGAAATTTATTTTTTAATTTGTACATAAATTATTATTTATTAAATAAATGAATTGCATACTGAAAAAAGCTGGTATATGCAAGTATTATATATAAGTTATAAAATTTGCTCTTTCTAATTTAGTGTTATTTATGTGATAATGTGGGTGTTTGTTTATTTATGTGATATAAAAAAAACGGATTATATGAAACCGATTAAACTAAAAACACAACCGTAACACTTTTTAAAATACAACAAGCGCCATCTAGTAACGACTGCAGATATCAAAAAAATAACCTGTTGCACTTTTTAAAATACAACTAGTAGCGCCACCTAGTAACAACCGCAGATATAAAAAAAATTGTAGCACTTTTTAAAATACAACCAGCTCCATCTAGTAAAAAACATCCTGTAGCATTTTTTTAAATACAGCTAGCGCCATCTATTAACGACCGCAGAAAATTTTTTTGGATATATATCGAAAATTAAAAATCAAACCATAAATATCGCGATATATATCGTGATATATATCATGATATATATCCGCGGATATACCGACGATATACGAACCCTGTAAACCTTAAAACGTCTCTCAAAATTAACTAATATGATTAGAAATTTTTTTTATGTAAAATTATATTACGAAATTCAGATATATCCTGAATTCGATAAAATTCTGTCTGTGTAAAATATTTAGCGTATAAATTTTAGTAAAATTTATTTTTTATTCCGAGCTAAACATTGGTAATAAAGGAAAATAATTTAATTATTTTGATTTTAAATACGCAATTTAGAAACTAATTAATGTAATACTAGCGCCACGTAGACGGTCAACGGTCGTTTAGCTAGAATATCATTTCAAAGTAATATTTTAACCCTCACAATGGATATTACTTTTCTTACCACCAACCACCCTATATCGTACGCTATGCAAATATAATTTTATCCACGGCTGCTACCAATGACTGATCAATAAGTTCTCAATAACAATATCGGGTTGCACCCGTCAAACTACAATATTCAGCCTGGAGACAGCGAATACAGAGCAAAATCAAGTTGGAATGCAATATTCTAAATATATATCTAGAGTTATAAGAAAATGATCATACTATTTACTTACAGTGTAGCTCTTATTAAGATGAGAGCCTAGCGCAGTGCAGCTAAACAAAAATTGTGGTGAAGTAGGTAATCGAGGGTAGAGTGCCTTTGTTTTACGTAGGTTCCTAATGGGTAACTATGAAAAAATTGGAACGAATGACACTTAATGTGATACATATTTTAGCCGGCTAATAAAGCGCGACTTATTTACAAACACCTATATACTTTTTAAGAGCACTTAGTTTGACCTTTTCATAATTGTTTCAAAGTTTACAAGCTTGTAGTAATTTTTTTTTAAATAATTTAAACGTATTGGAACCACCCGTGGAATCAGACTCTGTACCAAGAAATTAAGCTATATTTTGGTGGTGTGTGGTGAGAACTGTAAATTTACATTTCGCAGAAAATAATATTCTATTTTATTTTTTATTTATTGGTTTTTTTACGGCTATATACAGATAATTTTATAAAAACAGTTGTTGATATACAGAGCCTTGAGCCAATTAAAAGAAAACACATATTTGCAAGAATAGTGTACAGGGGTCGATAAAAAAAACAAAGTGTAAATAGTAAGTTTATGTGTGTATTTGTGTATTTTTTGTGTCCGTGTGTGTATGCGTTTTTGTTTTCGTGTGTATATTTTTTTTCATAACATATCGTTTTTATTTACATGTGTGGGAGGAAATACGTTATCTCGCGAGTTTATTCGTAACGCATTTTTTGACTGCTCAAAACTTAAAATGTAAGATATCAAGATCTGCAAAGGCCGTGTCATAGATATCTAGAACAGGGTTAGTAATACTTAACTAACTTTCATTGTTTTCATGTCTTTCTCAATTCTCAATTCAATCTTAAGTCAATTATCTATGTAACAGTCCGTCACTAACACTACCAAGACGTTACACTACATTAGATGACTCAAACTTCACATTAAGTTTCACCTTAAGAGGTTGCCACAACCCTAGAAGCCTGAAATTTGGGTAGAAATTGTGTGATTTTTCACAAGGGTGTGATTAATCATTATAATTTTTTATTTGCATTTAATAAGGTACATATCAAGCTATTACTTTATTATATTATTATAAAAATTTTGAAAAAAAATGGCTGCGTTATATCCATTGCCATGGAGCCCCTCTCTGCGATGACTAAAATGCAAATTTTTCTGAGATAGAAAAAATTGCCATTTACGTATTTAAAAATAAAATATCAAAAATGTAGCATAGTGCTATAATTGCTTCCAATTTTACTAAAAATGTTTTTTTTTGCAAATGTGATACGCTACCTTATTTCATTTGTAAATAAGTTCAGACATGAAACGGCCATTTTTGTTTTATAAATTTTCCAATTTTACGAGGAAAAGTAGTAGTTACCAGAAGGGACAGAATCAGAAATACTCAAATAAGAGAATGTCTCGAATTATTGGCGTTTGTCGAGAAATCCCAGTTACAGTGGCTGGGACATGTCTTGCGGATGCCACCAGACAGACTTCCAAAGCGGGTATTCCAGGCAAGACCAGAAGGCAGAAGACCGAGGAGTCGTCCTAGGAGGAGCTGGCGGAAACAACAGTTGGAGGACTGCTGCGAAGCGAGGTTGCAACTAAATTGGGCTGACGTGGAGAGCGAAGCCCAAGACAGAAAAAGTTGGAATCTTTTATGCGTTGCAGGGATCTCGACTAAGGCCCGGTTGTTTCAAATTCGATCAAAGTAAGCGTAGAGTTTAAACTGAAATTTTACGTTCTCCACCAATCAGACGATCCGTTTTCGTAAAAATCTATGCTTTTATCGACCGCTTACTTTGATCGAACTTGAAACAACCGGGCCTTAATGGCGTAAGGGGTAGAAGAAAAAGAAGAAGAAAATTTTCCAATAAAATAATAATCAGTAATAATGTATCTTACTAGGTGCATGATTACGTCATTGTAAAAAATTACACAATGTCAACTTACCGAATTCATAAAACGATTTGTTTCCTAGGTGATTTAATAATGTAAGAATAAATACTATAATAACTACAGATAGTGTGAAATACTTGGGAATCATAATAGACAGGCACCTAAACTGGAAACTTCACACTGAACTATTATCGGGAAAACTTTTAAAACTCATTTACCTTTTTAAATCCATACGTAATATTTTTAATAAACAGCAACTCAAAACTATCTATTATGCTCTTGCCCAGTCATTTTTGAACTATGCGATTCCAAGTTGGGGAGGTACTTACAAAACCACATTAAAACCAGCTATAACGGCACAAAAAACCTTGCTCCGAGTCATTAATAAGAAACCATTTACATACCAATCAGACAGACTATTCAGAGAATTTAATGTACTGGACGTTAGACAGCTGTTCGTTAAGTCTACCCTCATCTTCTACATCAAAAACACAAACCACCTAACAGCAACCAGTAACTCGCATTCACATAATACTAGACAAGCATTACGAAACCTTGACGAAATACCAAAAACTAAGACAACACATGGACAGAAAAATTACTCATACATAGGGCCTAAAATATTTAACATATTTAAAACAGACTTCCCGGAAATCAGAATATACTCAATTAATAAAATAAAAGCTTTAGCAAACAACTGGCTTACCTCCAAAGGTAGAACAGCAACTGAAAATTTACTTACTGTAATTGCATAATAATGTCTTCAAATAAAAATATATACCTATATAAATAAATTAATTAATTAAGGAAAATAAAAAATAATCTTAAACAAAACTTTAACCCTTTTTACATTAAACAATTATTCTACACATATTTACACTTGGACTTATGATTAACTCAACTTTCACTAACATTCCACTTGATACTCTGTAAATACATAATATTATAATTAAAATATTATAATTGTGTTCTATAACGCCACTCTGGGACAGGCGTAACCTAGTAGAGTGGCATAATCCACAAATTAAACAAAACAAAAAAAATGTGTAATTTATCTTATGTTTTATTGTTAAATCGGTATTAAGTATCTTTATTTGTAAACAAGGATTTTTTAAATAAATAAATAAATAAAATAAAAAATAAAAAAACTGCATTATAAATCTGTCTCAAATACATATGGGTACATTCTTCCACTATAACCCGATCCTCGCTCCTAAAGAAGGGGTTAAGTTCATCTCTGAACAATTTTCTGCTCTGTGGTTTTCGCCGTGTCTAGAGAAAAGCCAGCTTCTAAATATTCCAACACCTACCGGGGAAATAAAACACTACACACCGCCGGGGTCCCTGTTGTTTCGAAACTATTTTGTTTCTCCGCGAATCCCCGCTGACGTCACATCCCGGCTGACAGTTCTAATGCGCATCCAGTGAACACTTCGCCGCGGCGGAAAGTTCCCCCGACATGTTCGCTTCGTGATACGCGCGTACTTCGCTGGCAATAACGCGAGCTAGCACAAAAACAAACGAAAAGTTTTAATTAAAATATTACGCTCTCTCGCAGGCACGACGCGATCTGCAAAGCGGGTTATAATTTTAGAAAAATCGTCCCGCTCTTTTAAATTACTTAAATAAGCTACTTTTCCTCATTTCTGTGGCTCGAATGTCATTATAGAGTAGGAATCAGCCAGACTTACTTTATAGTATAAAACCTGAAATATTTTCTCTACTTGTACACTATAATAGGTCTGGAAACTGAGACATTTGAGCTAAGGTACTGATACACATGCTCATTACTGGCACGTGAGCATGCGCAGTATTGAATGAGCATGCTCATTACTAGCACGCTCAAAAATCAACCGCCGGTTTATTTATGAGCGTGCTCATTTGATTTGCGGGTGAAAGGGGTACCTTTTGAGCATGTGTGAATAGACTTGCTTATGAGCATTCGCGGCTAGTATCGATTATCAATGCGATGGCGATCTTCTCAGTCCGCGACAGATGAAACAAATATGGCGCATTGGGGAGATGACAAAACATTACTTTTCGTGACAGAAATCACGAATGTCTGTGGAATATTCGGTCACCGTTATGTAAAAATATTATAGCAAGAAATAATGTTTATGAAACTTTATTAAAAGACATTAATGATTCAAGTCTTACCATCATCATCATCATTCTTGGCACTACAACCCTTGGTGGGTCTTGACCTCCTCAATAATTTTCCTCCACTCATCTCGGTCTAGTGCCAGCTCTCTCCAGTTTCGAAGCACTAAGGCAGAGATATCTTTGAGGACGTTATCACTCCATCTTAATTTTCTCTTACAAGTCTTACAATAAAAATAATAAAAATTAAAATCAAAAATGTGCGGATGGGAACTGGGAACTGTTTTAATTTATAGGTTCTGTTGAATTTCCTGTTTCAGTTTCCATTTTGTTTCCATTCAGTTTCCATTTTGAACAAGAGCATCTCTATTCTATGACAAGAGCGTGCCAGTAATAAGCAAGTGTGTTTGATTGTTGCTTAAAATAAGCATACTAATAACGAGTAAGTGTGTAGGTACAGTTGTTAGAGCGTGCTAATGAACATGCTCAAAAATAAGCATCAGTACCTTTAGGAATGTTTGGCAGATAACAGGTAATACAGGCACGAAAATTTTAGAGTAAAATCTTAAATAGTATATAAAATTCAGTTACTATAACGTAAATGACCCGATTATTTATAGAGCTTCAATGCATCTGGTGGAAGAAATGACCCGCGAAAAGCGTCTGGAAATGATCAAAGTGAGTGTGTAGTAGAACTCTTTCCAATTGAGAAAAACAATCGAATTTTTATGTGTAAGCCTAGCGCTCGTATTTGTATTTAAAATTAATTTAAAAAAAAAATTATTGACAATATTTTTGATAAATGTGTAAGTGTTCACGAAAATAAAGCTTGATACATAATATGGTTATAAAGAGAATTATATATATTTCGGCCGCGATATAAGGCTGTGAAAACACCGCCATCTAGATTTTAAAAAATCGGCTGCTATTTAAGACTATTAGAATGGCGCCATATAGCGTACCGTCGTGGTAGCGTTGGACTGTGACGTATCCCCAATCCCGGGATACGAACACCAAATAAAATACCAGGTCGTTGCGATTATCTTTAGATACTTTGTGTCGACCTCGTCTAGTTCCAATGCTAACTGCCCGCTGTCTAATTGAAGAGAGAAAGGAAAGCTTGTGCTCTCCTCTTTTGTAGCCGCGCCCTTTTGTATTCAGTTCGCACCCCTTTGTGCTCTCGAACGTTGCTACATAGAGAACAATGTATTTTTATGATTATACATGAGCAATTTTACTTGCTTTAATTATTGCTAACGATTCAAATATTAAAATTTCATTATGGCGTGTAATCCGTATAAATTTCTCTATTTTACTAAAATCGCTAAGTATCTATTATACTTTCATGAACTCGCATATTAGATTGAGCCGTTAGGTTCTATGTTACGCATGTATTCCCAAACCTTTTTCGAATCAGCGTATTTGGGGGAGAATTAAGCGCACGGGATTATAAAACTATCAATACGCTAAAGGGGTAAAGTATTAAGGGATTATTTAAGGCTCAATTTACACCCGTCCATTATTCAGCAACGAGAGGGTGGACTGGAACGTTTTCAAGTGGTCCGGAGCCGACAGACACCAACAAGATTATCCCCTGCTTACTACTTAGAGCGTTATTACTACCATTATTACTCGGAGAAAATAATAATACAAGGTATACGGACCAAGCTGTACAGTCTTGAAATCTTGTGCGTGATGCAGTGCCGTAGCTACCACTGCTAAATGTTAAATGCTAAAAATATATGCTTTGATCGACCGCTTACTTTGATCGAACTTGAAACAACCGGGCCATATCCGACTTTACAATACTAGACAAGATAAGTAGTGGAGCTACTGGGTATCTTTCTTTATCTGACATAAATTTGCATATTAAACCTCTTATAAAAAATCCGGATTTTTTTATAATAAATTGTTGCCCCAGGGGTGGGAATTGATTTAATGGAAGCAAAGAGAAGAGGGGTGAGGTTAAATATAAAGGCAAAATAATGAATAATCTTGAAAATTTAGAAATTAAAAAAATAATAATTCTGGAAAACTTTCAATAATAATATAATATTCAAAAACTCCTCACTCCTCACCCATCTTGCATCACCATTTAAAAAATCACTTCTACCCAACATTAAACTTCTTGACAATAATCTGAACTCCACGAATACTAAATATCAATATCTTTTCTTTATTTGTGATAATTCTTTTCTGCATAACAAGCGCAACATTGTTAAATTTACAATGTTCGTGTTGCTCTGTATCGATAATTGTTATTGATTTTATTTTGTTTGCTTGTTCGCCACTGGCACTGGAGCTTAATCGCTGGGTTATGTGCCTACTTTGAACACGATAGCATTGTAATGATACTTTGAATATATGTATGTTACTAGAGCATGCCAGAGTCACTTTTAATTGGGATGTTGGGTCGCATTTGAAATAATTGATTTATTCTCGTATGTATTTTATATCTAATATTCTGCTAGTGTCACATTGATTTTTAAAAAAACAGACTATCAATAGCTCATTATCTCTCAACACAGAGCTTTCTAGTGAGACAGGCATAGTAAAATTAAACCTTAACGAATGTATATTAAGTAAAGCATTGAATAAATAAATAAATAAAGAGTTATCCTGATTTATGGTCTGAGTGCGGTATTAGAGTCCAATGTATAAATATTTCATGAACATTTTACAGAGAACATGATTAAATTACAGTTTTTTGATAAAGAAAGTATAAATCATGGTGAGAACGAAATTTGGATACTCTCAAATCAACAAATACAATTAATGAATGTGCTACAATATCGCCTAGCTAGTTTGGGGTACGCGGGTTACAGATTTAATGCGGTGTATCGTAGTCTTCGGTCTTCGAAAATTAAGAATTTTTTCTATGGTTGCCGTTTCTCTACGATATCTCTGATTTAATTAGATAATAAAAAGCGCTGAAATAAATTTGTACTACTTATAAATTTATCATAAAATTCAGTCAGAATATTATAGATAAGCTTGGAGTATACCTTGTCCCTTAATAAAGAAATCATCCATCATTAAAGTTTGATGGAAAACAGATAAAGTATCATAAAAGAAAAAAAAAATTAATGTAGACTTTTTTCAAATAAACTTTGCAAAGTTTCAATAATTTTATTTGACTTGTGTTAAAGCGAACGAATTTTTAACATTCAATTAAGTCAATCTAATGCTAGTTTTACAGAAAATAAGTCCGAAATATTGAAAAAAAATGCAAACTTTGAAATTGCTGATCGCCATGACTACTGATGTAAGAACGTTGTTTTTTAACATTATCGGACGTAGTTTGAGTAGCTTATTGGTCTTGTGTCAGAACTCTCGTTTCGTGATCCAAAGGTCGCGGGTTCGAACCTCACTCCAGACCAGCAAGTTAGTCCTATTTTCATAGCACAAACGTTTAGCTTAGTTTGAAAATAGTAATAATATTGATGTGATACGTATTCCGTATTCACATCTCTATTTTTTTTTTAAAAGAAAAGAAAAAAAAAGTTACGCGAAAAGAATCCAATCCGCAACACGGTTAAAATGACTTAAATGCACTAAACAGATGATAATATCGATACTATCAATCTGTAAAAAAGAACCAGGCAAAAAACAAATGATTATATTTTTTTCACACTTGTATTATATTTCCAGGCCACATGTACAGCAGTAATTATATTTTTATATCATAAACAATCAAATAAATTTACCTTTGAAAATACGCCTAACTATATTATAAACAATAAAAAAGTATTAATATACTTCACAAAAAAATCATACTTTTAATTAATTTTAAAACGAATGCCAATGAAGAAATATCTTATAAACTTTTTTAATAGAGATGCGAACACAGAATACGTGTCGCATCCATATTCTTACTATTTTCAAAATATAGCTAAACGCTTGTGTTATAACAATAGGACTAACTTGCTGCTGTCCTGGAATGGGTCTTGAACCACCGACCACCAGATCACAAGGCGAGCGTCACGACCACTAGTCACCAACAAACTATGTCAATATGTCTAGAGTGGGTTTTTTTTTTGTGGTTTGGATCCTTTTCACTTAACTACGTCCTATTTAGACAGGAATTTACTTGTAAATTATTATGTACCAGCTCTGTTCTACCCTGTGTAAATATACTTGTATACTTTTGCCTTAAATTTTTACCACTTTAAAAATATTTGGTCTGAATTTAAAACGCCATTTTTGAGCAAAAGCTTTCCAGGTACGCTTATAGAATCGTACATCCTTATCCTTTGTGAAAATGTGTCTGCAATATTAAAAGTTCTCGAGCACGCCCCAGGTACGATGCTGCTGGAAGTTATATTATAATTAACCGACTAATAACACACTTGATGCCGACACATTACAAACGCCTCCATTTCTCTTCCTGTTTCCGTTCCAGGGAACAATTTCTTCAACACTCTTGCAAGTAATTAATCTCCGGCTGAATGAATAAGGACGAGTGGATCCCCCGCCATCCCCGAGTTTGCGATTTTAAGGGAGAGGTGCGTTTCTCGCTGGGATGAATTTGTTAGGTTGTGTCATCATCTTCAATTTTCATTTTTATTTAATATAATGCTAAAAAAAACTTTTTATTTTATTAAAGTTATACTTCTTAAGGCGCGTTTGAGATGATTTTTTTTTAGTTATGCAACGAAATGCACGCGAAATATGCGACGAAACTTTTCACGCCATTATGTTATTTAAAACAAATCGTATATATATTTACTTCCGCCATCTAGCGAAATCATCTAATCCCCACTAAGCGAGCACTCTCCCATCATGCCTCACCCATATAAAAATATTATTCCTATTCTTAGACACATGAATTAATTAATTATAATTAATAATAAAACATTCTGATCAAAACGGTATTGTCATTATAGATGGAACAGATTTTTTTAAATAATTTTGTAGAATGTTGGAAATGTACTAATTGAGTTAGAAATGGATTTGCACTATATGGATTTGCGAATCGCATATTACTATAACAACATTGTTATATATATTTAGAATCCTTGCTGCCACCAACGACGAAGAAAGATATAGAAAAATACAATGGATGGTATGATACATATATGTATGTAAGACATAAGATGCGATCTTTAATATTAACACAACTTATGTAGCATGTTATATATATTTAGATTTCAAGATGAAATTACACAAGGTAATAATTATACGTAGAAAAATTACGCACATTCAAAATTTCATCATTTTAACTTTTGAGATATATTACATATTGACGGTCCCTACGTCTGTCATCTACATAAATGCTTTTTGTCTTTTTTGTGTCAATACATAGAATATACCCTTTTCCAAAATTTTTAAAAAAAGTTTGTTTTTTTCAGAGAAAAAAACTAACGTAAAAGCGGACAATTTTGCTCATTTTGTATGTAAAGCCAAACTTCAAACTGCTCTCCCATAAAAAAGCTTTTTTGTAGATTGCTTCATTTATGTAAGAAAAGTCGATACTAATAAAAAATACAATTAAAAAAAACATCAGCTTATTTTGGTTTAAGAAAAAAATAAGTGTGCCTAACTTTTCTTAGCGTGTCTAATTTTTCTCGTATAATTTTTGTCTCGTATTATTTTTTCTGTGCATTTCAATAACGACGCCATATTTCCAAACGTTTTAGATGCTAAGAGTGTTAAAATCATAAATTAGAATTTCGCCCTCAAACTGCCGAATATTTTATCAGAATCCGCCTTATTGAAGGCGCAACTACCCAAACCTTTTAATATATGCCAACGATTCTCCCCTAAACAACACTTATTAGCATTCTGGAGTAGAGTAGGGTAGGCAGGGTTCGTCTCGTGTTGTTCACACGGGGTAACTTTTTAATTATCCTAAAATGCAAATTTAAAGCTTTCCTCTGGGCCGGGAAAGAGTGAGAACCCTGCTAATGTATGCCGAGCTTTCGACCAGTCATCTAATTGAAATTTTTAGAAGTGCCGAGCGAAACTGCGTATGAAGTTTGATTAATGCCTTGTAAACACTTCATTAATAATTCATCGTGGTTTTAGGCAGCTTAAATTGTTTGGTTGTTCGGTGAAATTTCGGAAATGTTTCATTTCGAGTATTGACTCATCGCCCTACGCCGATACCTCGCTTTGCGGCCGAGAAAGTTGGCCGTAACGCGAAATGTCTTATAATGAATCGTCAATCATGTATTCCCGTAACTTCCTATCCAAAACTGATCTCATTCCGTTTTCAAAATTAGTATGATTTCAAAAATGAAAACGTAGACTATTTTTTTCTTTTTTTTAATATTTAATTTTTTTAATAATAATAATTTTTTTTTTTCTTTTTTTAATATTTAGATTTTTTTTTAATAAGAATAATGAAATTTAAATCTAATAAATTCATCAATTACTATATTGCTATACTATAATATATCATTGGTATTAATCATCAATCAAAATATATAATTCTGTATATAACATTTCCTTCACTCACGCTACTAGATGGCTCAAATAATAATGAGTTGTAATAAAATAATGAGGAGGTATAAGAAGCAAAAAAAGATTGCGTTAAATAAAACGGATATTTTATATAAAATATAAAAATAAATAAATAAATAAGAAAAAGTAACATTTAACCGTATATTTCACTGAGAAGCAAATCTCGACGTTTCGCTTAAGTCTTATCCAGCGTCATCAGGAGAGCGTCGCGGGGTGGAGGCCGAACTGATTATTCCGAACCTTCTTCCGAGGTCGTAAATTATATTCACTTTGTTGTGGTGTATTCACTACTTCCACGATAGAGTTCGCCAATGTGCAATATGTACTAATTACGTCTTCGGGCTTTTCTGTGACGTCTCTTAAAGGTGGAATCAAAGTCGTGAGAACAGGGTGCTAAATACTTGATAGTTTGTAACTGTCGTCTCTATTAAAATTAGTATGTTTGAATATTTCTATGGACTCTCTCAGTAATCTATGTACATATATGGCGCAGTTCTCTTGATAAGATTTTTGACTTGTCAAATCTCATGAACTCTGGATAAGACTTCAGCCCAACGTCGAGATTTGCTTCTCAGTGAAATATACGGTTTTTATAAAATATGCGTTTTTTTCAACACATAAATACCTATGTCTAACGACCGTAATAACAACCTTAACTCGCATTTGAAGTATTCAACTTTTTCTATTTCTAGTCATAATATTTATTAAAATTTAACTGAATCCAACCACTTAGATGGTTTATACGTAATATATGCTTTTTGAATATACGGTTTAGAGCCACACTTAAATTGTGGCCCTGTTGATCCAGATATTTTGAAAATATTGGATTATTTCAATACGAAAATAATTCACATAACTTACAAATAGGACTAGGTAGAGATATGGTAGTCTTATATTACCATAAATACTGACCAGGCAGTTGATTTGGTATTCACAGGTAAAAATTAACATTGTGGCGGAGTTGTTCTAAGAGAGCGATATTTTAATTAATTTTCTGTTGAGCACACTAAGAAATGCTTGAACAAATTATTTATAGAAATAATTTTTCTACGTTGCCCAGACTCTATAAACTTGACAATGAATACGGTAAATTTATGTATTTTTTTATTGAGGCTTTACTACGTTTACAAGAAACCTGCTGTCGATTTTGAAATGTTGAAACAAAACATATTTGTTTGGTGGTAAAAAATATGTTTTATTTACATATTGAAAATTAGTTAAACTGAAATTTTAATTACTTCTTGGTAAATAACGCTGTTATATTATTTATTTAAGTTTCATTTTAGAATTCTATATTGTATTTACATTAATAATCTTAGTCAACAAAAATGTGTTTTTGTTTAATGATACTTCATGCCATATAAACACAAATATAAAAAAAAAAAATAGGACTTTATAGCAAAAAGCCGTAAAACGAGCGGCCGTATAGTGAGGTATGAGTGTATTTTTGTACTTCATTTATCATGAATAGAAAGTTCTACTCATATTTTCAGTTTTCAAATATCAATAAGACATTAAATATTATTTCGGAAGTAACGAAACGGCGCGAAAAATTCAATTTCAAGATTTTCAGTCAAAAATGTATTTTATATTTCAGTGTGAATTTTGCCGCATTGTGACGTTCAATCTGCAGCCGAGTATTGTATACTTCATATTTGGAATGTAGCTTAAAGCCGTTTAAATTATATTCACCGTATCTTCATTTTATTGCAATCTTTTTAATATAAACAGGTAGAAATGTATTTAAAATAAGAAAAAGTAACATTTATCAAGATATATCATAGGTGCCTCATAGAGACGAAGCTATTTATATGGGAAAGTAGTTATGGAAGTCTATTGGGTTTACAACCTATCGTACGGGTGGCTTAAGTGACCACTGTACAAAATGTAACGTTCACCAATTCCACCCATCATACCACAATCCAGTGTTGTGATCTTGAAAAATTTGCAACACAAATGGCTTGTGCACCTATAGTTGACAATACTATCAATAATTTGTCAACTGTATAAATAATATTGTATGATTAGAAATAAAAGGAGGGTGTCCCAAAATGGCCACCAAAGACATTTCGATAACATTATTATCACTCAACATAACACCCCTAATCAATTTTTTTTAAATAATAACGGTTAGCTTGCAATATTAATGTTTTCAGGAAGAATATAAGAACGATGGAACCTAGTAAAAAAAAACACCTTTTCCAAATACTATCTTAGCTGAGACAATAGAGCAGCACACATTCTAGTATTACCTTTTTGTTGAGTTTTTGGCAATTACTAAATAATAATAAATAATAAATAAAATTGCATAGAGTCTGAATCATGAAAAGCTGACTGTCATTATTATATAATCACTGTAGAACGTTTCTTTTAATCAGATGCATTTATTAAACAAATTAATGTAAATCTACATAAGTACGAACATTAAAGAAAAGGAAGAGATAGAATAAGACTGTCATGTATAGTGCAAAAATATTTAGTAAAACGGCAGGGGGACTAAGAAAGGAACAAAAAATGACAAAATAAAATTAAAAAAATTATTATGCATAAATATGAGAAATTAAAAATTTATGAAAATTGACTGTTTATATTGTCACAGGACGTGATAATGTGGGAAGCAAATGAAACACCAAAAAATTAAAGTTTTTATTAATTTACAAAAAAGTCACTGGACACGAATTAATTCGGAGCACTGTTCTCAAATATATAGTAACTTTCTAGAATATTTCACACACTTATTATTACACTGTTTCTTAATTCGCACTAATTACGCTGTTTCTGTAGCTTCGATCACTTTCGAGTGTATTCCGTTCAATTATCGCACGTAGGTACTTCGCCCGATATCTATCACTCGGTTTGCAATGCGCTAGTCACACTGTTCTCGCTATGATTTATCGCTGGTAATGACGCGTTTCTATCGTCATCAATAAAAGTCAACAATGACTTACTTGCGTGCCTTCCATCCGCGTTTTTGTACAAAACATGCTGGCTTATCGACGCCTCGCTCTTCCACTGTTTTCCATTGATATGTTCCAGTCAATTCCAGATTATTCCATAGTGTTATGGGATCTTCGAGACATGTCAATAGTGCGTATTTCCTCCCGATTCTATCATCTCGTTAAATATTTTTGATGAAATCGAGTTTAACTTTGTACAGATTATTCAGGATGATCATTAAAGTGGATGTTTATAAAACTATGTTTGCTCTACTTGAGTATAACAGAACCTCTCATTCACAGGTGAAGTATTAAACTATTACTTTACACGTCGATGATGTTCTGTCCCTCTCGAAACTCGAGTAGAATATAATTAAACTCAATTTATGTAAATAATATTTTATAAACATCAATTTTGGTTGACTGTTTATAATATATTAGAGAAAATCTTCCTCGCACTGTCCCAACTCATTGCCTAGGTAGGCTGTTGGGGTCGGCTCTTCTCATTCTCAGGCTATATCTTCTTCGGTTCTGGGTATCGCTTTCATCCAGGCCATTTCTCTGTAGTATTTTGGATCATTGAGTCATCCAGGAATTCTCAGATCTCCCTCTGGATGACTGTCGATGAAGCTCCATAGGTATTGCCTACTTCACCGTGTGGTCTGGTGGTCTCCGTCTTATGTGCCCATATATTAGATAATATGTTTTTTTTACATTTATGTATGCACTTTTTTAATATTGAAAATAATGAATATGATCTAATATTTTACAAACAAATTGCTTGAATAATTTTTTTGTAATTTAATTTATTTTTACTTCCTTTCTTTTAACTCGTGGCGTCTACTTGCCTGCTTGACGAAAAAACTTTTGATCGATTTTTAACCCTTTTCCCGTGATCCAATCGAGCTGAAACTTTTCAGGTAGACTCGTGGCTACGATCAAGATCTATCAAATTTTCGTTAAAAAAATAATAATTACAGTATAATTTTGGATTTTTCAAATTTTTAATGTTTTTTCATACAATTCAGTAAGTTGTATGGAGACTCCGACGCATGTGGTAGACACGAAACCCGAAAATGAGAAAGGGAGTATTGTAAAAACTTGGTTTTTATGGGTTAATTTTTTAATCAATTAGTACCTATATCTAATGATAGATATTGAACATAAAAATCAAATGATTTTTTTTTCATCTTTAAATCATTTTCTCTGATGGTACATTAGACAGGTACCACACGTGTACGTACGACAATTGCGTCCAAAATAAAAAAAACTTTTCGTGTAGAGAGAACAAAAAGAACGCCGTCAAATAGACAAAAGTCCTTTCAGGCCGCGTGTTTTCTGGAAAGCTCTAAAGCGAAGATATTCTGAAAAGACCAAAAAACCACAAACGACGCGGAGCGCGCAGAGACAATGAAGTACCTACCTTCTTTTCGGGAGTCATTAGGCGCGTGGATCCTCTAGTGGCCCATGTCTTCAGACTAATTGACGCATAGTCTACGGCAGGGCTGGAAAATAATCGGCACGCCAGAAATTTTCGCCACAATGCTGAAGAATTTGATTTTTGGCCTATTCGACTCGTGAAATTGATAAAAACTGCGTGAATGAGGAGAACTCCATGTATCAAAGGTTTTCGAACACTCTGGTGTTTTAGAATCATTAGGAAACAACTAGGAACTGGTGGGATCGACGGTAACATGCGATAATCTTTCTTCTTCCTTGCACTGTCCACTGTCCTGGTTAGGTAGGCTTTTGGGGTTATTTAGTAACAGATTTCTCGTTTCAGGCTAACTTCAATTATCATGTTTCTTTTATTGTTAAATTTGTTTACGAATAGATACTTTGAAGTTATTACAGATGTTTCGTTTGCTAAAAAGATATTTTGCGCTTTTATTATTTGTGTAAAATTTTCGTTGGTTACCTCCTCCAGTAGGTCGTATACCTACTAACATTCTCGGTAGAATTTTCTTGTTAATAGACGCTTCTATCTCACCATTGCATTTGTTTTTTATCTCTGTGGAAAGCTTCTCAATGTCATTTTTGTTCATCGTAAAATGAATCTTTTTAACTGCAATCTATTTCTTCTTATTATTATTATTTACTATTTCTGTTCTTCGTTTTACTACTTAAACTTATTTTTTGAATTTACACAAATCTATAAGATGTACTTGAATCTTTTTAACTGCAATCTAAATTTACACAATTCTATTATATGTACTTGTACCTTTTAACTGTATATCTGTCTTATGTTATTTTTTAAATTTATATTTTGTATATTTTGTAAAAGCCCATAAGGGCGTTAATAAAATCAATTATTTGATATTTTAAAAAGCATATTTATACCAATCTCTTTTAAACACAAGCACACGCTTCCGTATAAGAGAAGTATACATGAAGTTATAATATAAATAAAAATGTTATTAAATTAATCATAAATACACTTGGTTTAAAATATTTTTGGTAAGCAACCGGTTTCGGAACCACCGTTCCTTCTTCAGGGTAAATAATACTGTCACAAGAATCAAGAACAATGGTAACTGCGTAATGGTAACCCTAAAACACTAGAGAAACTAATCGAACATTCTCGAATATTGGCAAAACATTTTTGTATGAAAACAACGACGGGCGCGCGCGTGCGCGAGTAGTCTTGGTGACATTTATTCGAATACACAGATAAAAGCGAACCGTGCAGCGGTGTGGCTAGCAGTGTGGCCAAGCGACATATATTTGGCGCGATGGGTACCTCTGGCGAAACAAAACGGATCTATCTAGCCATGGACAAAAGTACAACGAATATTCTAGTGACGTGAATTAGTGTAAATTTATGAATGGTGTTCCGATTAAATTCGTGTCCACTGACTTGAGTGTGTAATAAATAAAAAATTTAATTGTTTTAAGTGTTTAATTTGCCTTCCACAACCACAATAACAATACAAAACTAAACATTACAAAATTATGCGCAATAATATTTTTTTTGGCAACTTATTTTTGTGTGTACCTGCTGTATGACATTATTTTCAATGTTCAGCATTTTTTACTGTCTTTTTAGGTATTTTTATTTATTTTTTCAATTTTAATGTGCATTTTTAAATATAAATGCATGCTGTAGACACTCTTAATTGGAGACTTGACAACATTTTTTTTGCGTATTAAGCAGTATTGTCAACGTGTGTCATTAATAAAAATAAATTAAAATTATTGGTTCCGAAACCGGTTGGTGTAAGAAAAAATTTAACGGTTTAAACCAAGTGAGTTTACGTTTGTAATTTAATTTCCAATGGATAAGCACAGCTGATTTTAATAGTGTAAAAAAATTATTGTTTTGAATATTTTTGTACTTAAAATTTCCCTACAATAAATTTTTTTAGAAATCAACTAAATGCGCTACCATTAGCTCCACGTTAATCCTTGAATTTTGAAAGGCTGTAGCAAAAGAAAAGCTTCAACCCCTAAAGTTCCCAAACGGCTGCCCTGCATTACGGGCCTCCAACCCCCAATGAGCCCGCCCGCCCTGCGCCCTCGAGGATTTCTAGAATGCCTAATTATTTTCTTTGCGGATTTTCTTCCCACTTTCAAAACATTCACCTGAATCCCGACAGGGTTGTACTTGGCATTGCAAATCTACTAAAATATCAAAGGCAGACGCGAAGCTCTGATGCTTGTTCACTGCTGAATATAATCAATATGATGATAATACGATTATCTATACTTATTCGCCTTCAGAGCAGGTGTAGCAATCAGTCCACGCTAAGGTTGCAACAGATATTTGATGCCCGTTGACTCGACCCTTGATTTTTTTTTAATTTTTGATATATACCTATATAGGTATGGTTATACCTATATATACCTATATAGGTATATATACCTATTTATACCTACGGTACCTATATACCTATATAGGTATATAGACCATATGGTCTAACAGAGCTAGTCCACAATACCACAATTTACAGTTGGAGTTCTGGCTTGATTATGAGTCGAAAGCAACCATGACCTAATCAAAATTGGCTTTTTTTTCAATATTTGACTTATTTTTTTACAAAACGTTGAAGTATCATTACAGTAACTTATATCAATTACGAAAAATTCATTCGTTTCAATAAAAGTTAAATAAAATAATAAAAACCGTGAAAAAATTCCAATCGGAATTGGAAAATTTTTATCGTGTTATTTGACTTGCATTAAAGGGAATGAATTTATCGTATTAGATATAATTTAATAAAATGATATTCCAACGTTGTGCTAAAAATAAGTCAGAGAAATTGAAAAAATTGAAAAAACTTTGATGTCGCATATCTCCTTAACTTTTGATATTAGGTCATGGTTCCTTGAACGTTTTCGACTCGTAATCAAAGCAGGAATCCACCTGTAAGGTATTGTGGACTATCTTTGCGTTTTTTTAATTTCTTTATTAAAAATAAAATAAATACATAGTTACAGTGACAATGAATATTACATTTTTAATACGTGTTTAACTGTCCCCAGAAAAGTTAAAACTTGTGTTCGCAGGCAGGAGTATATGATGCATAATATTAGAGCATGAATGATCAGTATGTATAAGTCAGTAAATGTTATACCTACTCTGTATATTACAGCGATAGCATATTTCTAGTGAAAATGTATTTTCATTGGAATAAATATGTTTTTCCAATTCAGGCGGCGAAAATGCACCAAACAATGAATTTAAAGTTTCACTACACAGTATCATTAGGTATGTTTTGATTTTCTCAAATCAATTTTAATTTTTCTGTTGGCAAATATATTAATGCGAGTGTAAATAATAATATCTATATTAGGTATCTTAAAAAGTTTTCTTTTATATATTCAAATCACAATATGCATCTTTTTACATACATATGTATATTTTTACATTAAACGCAAATGTATCAGAAAATTAAATTAAATTAATATTCGTCAACTACTTTGCATATTAATTTCTAGTTAAGGTTAGGTTAGGATAGATGGAGAAAAGTGCCGAACAAAACATCTGGAATCGGACAACTGTAAAATGTTTCACCCGTGTCTGTATTTATGTATATTCCTAGTGAAAATATATTTTCACTAGGAATAATAGATACATTCATACCGATTAAAATGTACTTGGATACGATGATATGCATATGTTTTCACTAAAACCCCGACGACATTAAATTTTCACTAGAAATATGCTGTCACTATAACATCAAATATAATAATTTTGTTGTCTGTCCGCCTGCCTGTCCCCGTAATATCTTGGAACGTCCGTAATTTCGTTCATGGCTAAAAAAACGAAATTAAACGGCCGGAGATGGGGCTTGAACGCCGGACCAGCAAACCCGAAGGCGGCAGCGATAGCGATGTTGCTACCGCTGCCTATCCGTGCACCGCCAAAATGATACTATAAATAAATACTACCGCTTAGCAAAGACGCGAACCAATGTTCCATCATTTTCGACGGGTAACTGCTATATATAAAACAGTATATAAAACGTTAATCTTTTAATGCAATGAAACAATCCATCAACCGCGCACTGAGCACGGTCTCATATATTTATTCTTAAACTAACGCTAACACACCTCTGATAATGAACACTAGAATGAGATTTGACATCTTGGTTTCGACAAAAACTCACGTGAAATAAGCAATAACCATGAAAACCTAACAGCTTATTAAAGTCATTATTTTATTACTATAAAACAGAAATAGCGGAATTTAAAAAAGTACTGTAACAAATATAATATTCTCAATTTGATTAATTCAAATATTAAAATCGCCATAGACGTTTCTAACCAGTTTTTACTCAAATTCATAAATGTTCTATTTCAGACTTTTAAAGCACAACCCAGCCAAAGTTATCACAAAATTCATTTAAAATTAACGTACCTCCGTATTATAATGAAGTTAAAAAGGTTTTTTCGGGCATGAGTTTTTGAGTTTGGAATTCACAAAATCTATTTGTTTCGAAGCTTCCTAATACTTAGGCGACATCTGGCGGCGTCCCACGGCTGCTAAGTGGCAAATCTGGTAATTTCATTGGTACACATTATTGATTAAACTCGGGACGGGAGCCGTGATAGGCAGATTACAGTATAATTTCCAACTGTGTATTTTAGCAGCGCGGGTACAACCGTTCTGAAGTTAGGAACGTCGTATACGTCATTGTCTCATTTCATACTTCGGTCACTTACCGATACTAGCACGCTACAAAGTGATTTATGTTCAATGATTATGTATTATATCCGATAGCTGACAACAGACAGCATTATTGTATTTCTAATGTTAACATTTCATTTAGAAAAGGAAACGCTTTGTATAAAACAATTGCTTATTCAATTAACATATTTCGGGGGCAATGGTCTCTTTATCAAGATACAAGGTATACTTAAAATTAAAATTAGAAGTAGGTATAGACATTAACAAAAACAAAAAAGTAACCCATAAAAACCAAGTTTTTATTATACTCCCTTTCTCATTTACTAGTTGAACCATGTTTTTCGCTTAACCTACGCGTCGGGCGACGCTACGAATGAGAGTAATAAAAAATTTCCGAAAATCCAAAATTATGCTATAATCAGGTTTCACGTCTACCAGACGCGTTGAAATATTTTCATACAACTTAATA
>JADDOH010006064.1:0-26892 GCA_016648135.1 Agrypnia vestita | reverse complement strand
TCAACTACCGTATCAAAAAAGTGGTTTGCTCTATGGACAAAAATAAAAATTAATCAATTAATAAAAATAAGAACTACATATAAAGTCGATATATTCACGGAAACATAGAGGGTTGCTATAGCTTAGTGGTCAGAGCACCCGCCCCGGAAACGTGGTGACCTGGGTTCGAATCCCAGTAGTAACCTAATATTTTTTCGTGAATTAGATTTCTCTGTATGTCTTTCTAATTGATTAATTAATTTGGTTATTAAAAACGACTGGATTATCACTCTACGACGCCGACGCCTCGAATGCAGCAGGAGATTGAGAATAATTGTTAAGAATTACTGAGGCAGCCACAAGAGTGGGATGGTATCCGGGATAACTAAACCACCCTATGGGAAATGAACAGACTTACATCAAAATCATGAATCATGATCGTAATCATGCATCGAAGAGGTAGATTCAAAATTTGCAGCACATTATCCAAATGATCCAAATACAAGTCTTTTAAATAATCAACAAAAAATGATCTTTTATCCACTTCTTAATATGCTTAAGAAACCCAACATCAAGGCCAAAAATTAAAATAATCTCATTAATATAAATAAAATAACAACTAAATAGAGGCATTTTCAAGGCAATTGAGTTAATCACTTACAGAAAACGGAAAATTTTGATAACTAAGCGTAACATAGAATCTTATAAACCAGAAAATCTTTAATAAGTTCCCAGGAAAAAAGAATCTTAAATATAGGGCTTCTGCGAAAACATCTAATTATCCACAGGGGAAGGGGTAACTTAAACCTTATAAATAGGTCGACTGTACGTGGTATATAAACTGTTTGATAATGGCCTTACGAGAAGAAACAGCTGTTACTTTTAAAATGACACTTAACCTGCGGAACTTAATAATAATATTTATTAAAATTAAATTTATTTTAAATTTCTAAATTAATTAAACAAAAAGAACATAAATAAATAAATCTAGTTACATCAATTCGATGCTTACTTGAAGCACCTATTATTATTATTCCAGCGTTCTGCTTCGTATTGATTTTATTGATGAATTTTTAAATAAATTTTTGTCATTATCATAAAAAATTGTCGCATTATAACGAGGCCAGCTTAAACGCATTTATTATTAATTTTATCCGCCAAATGACTGTAATCAAAGCTTAACCACAGTTTGTGAAATAACTTCTTAATTAATACAAGCTTACCAAATAGTTGATTCCGGTAAAGTTTTGGTATCTTACCTCCTTTATGATCTGACCGTATTCCAGACCGTAGGCAGACATGGTGGACCGCCACATGGCCCACGCACCCCCTCCGTGTCCATTAACCTTAGATGCCCAGGGGTATGTTGTGATATATCAAACAATAACTTGTTCTCAACATTTATGCATAAAAAAGAACTTATTCTCAACACTTCTCACATAATCATTCTGCAATTTATGCAATTCTTCAATGAAATGTTATTAGGTGAGATTCTAATTGCCAAATATGTATTTTATATACCGGCCTATTGATTGTGTTTCATTGCTTTGAAACAGATTGATATTGTATAAGTTGATGTGTTAAATAAAACGGATATTTTAAGAGCCGTGTATCTAAAGGGAATCTTTCATTTTTTTCATCAGATTTGACAAGACAAAAATTTTATCAACAGAACCGCGTCATATACCTAGATTAGTAGAGAATCCATTGAAATATACAAACATCCTAATTTTAATAGAGACGACTGGCCATGATATCAGGTATTGGCGCCCTGTTTTTACGACTTTGATTCCACAAATGTATAAAATAATTATGAAGATTAAAGACTTAATAACCTGGGAATATTTATGTGGAAAGAACCAACTTTTCAGAAGAGAAAAAAATAAGTTGTTAGAAGCAGTGAAATTCAATGACTGATTTTTACACAATAACATATTTAAAATTTAAATTCAACTAAAAATTTGAACCCCTTTACATCTTCGAATCTTTTATTTTTTGTATCAATGGAAAATATGTTTACAATAATTGGTTTATATCAATAAATATCTATAATAGAGATACAGAAATCAGTTTCAACTCGCACCATACGCTCGATACATTTGGCTATTTTGTATTTTAATTTTCATAGAAAACAATATCTTATGTTTTGCTAAATTGGCAGTTAGTGTTATTTGTGTCCAATGCATTTTTTAATTTTTTAATTTTTTATATTTTTTATTTTTATTTAAAAAGTAATGGAAACCTAAGAGGTTTATGTGTAACATTGTAACATGATTCAATATAAGAAAATATAATAATATAATTTAGATACAAGGTATTTAAACTGTATCTTCACAAACATATTTAATTTTTTAAAAATACGTCTATGTAAAAGTCAATATAGGTACTGCACGCCCCTGGTATTTATAGTTCTTAGGTTTAAGATGCCAACTATAAAATCGAAAATCGTGTACTCAATCCAGATTAAACTTATCTTAATTAACCCTGTAAACTTATGTAATCTCAGTCAGCATTAAGCAGTAACTGTACGGGGTCCACTAAAGCGAACCGCGCAGTCGCGCGTTTCGCTTTAGTGGACCCCGTACTTTCTTCACTCGTCGAACATTTGTCGCTTGGTCACACTACTAGTCAGTAGTGTGACCAAGCGACAAATGTTCGACGAGTGAAGAAGTACCTAAGTCCCTACTTGCGAGCGGAATATTCTCGATAGTGATCGATGCGATAGAAATAGCGCAATAAAATGAAATAATGAGAACACCTGTATGAAACATTTTGTGTGAATTTAAGAATAGTGCTCCGATTTAATCGTGTCCAGTCACTTTTCTTAAAAAATAAAAGTTATAATTATTTTGTTTTTCATTTGCCTCCCGTTTGTCGTACTATTTGGTCAAATTCAAAATCAATTTATTTTCTGATATAAAAAAATAGTTATTTGGAAGCCCTAAGTGATACCAGATCTTGGGAGTGGTCTCCCTTTATTTTTTTTAACCCTTCGCAATTTTTTTACATTCGTACATATTTATCTATGTGACTGACTGATTTTTCGTTCATTAATCTTCTTACAATGCCATTTCAAGGAGATTTAAATATATCTTGATAGTAACCCGATATGTTAAGGACTGGAATTTTTCTGTTCTAATATATTTAATGTAAGGATGTTTATGTAATATATTGTTCCCATGGGATATTTTGTAATTTAAAATTTAATTTTTTTATTTATCGAAAATATGAGAAAGAGAGGAAAGTCATGAAAAGCTTAAATAACATTTACGTCACATAATTATTTTTTCAAAAGATTAAGTATTGTAGATTCTTGTACATGCACGTCATAATTTTGTCTATTTGGTTTTATTTTTATAATTATAATTTGGTTGATATAAACAAAGAATTGGTGAGGTCATTATCTTAAAGCAATCTTAGGAGTACATACAATAGAGTTTACTTAATGCGAGGTATTACGTCATGTCCGCCTACGCAAATATAGAATTATTACGATATTATTAAAAATAAACACTACGAGTGCTGACTCATGAATTAAATATTTATCTACACGTCACAGAAAATCCAGCTCTATTTAGGAACGTTGAATGAAATTCCTTTGTGAGAGGGTCGACTCCCACGCGCGAATTCCAACATGGTTTATTATCCCGTAAATAAGAGATGTTCTATTCCAATATAATACGTAGCTCTGCGTTTCTTGGATTTCATTTTAAATTATTAGACGCTTTCATCTTTCTTCAGAAAAAGAAAAACTCGAAGAATAACAGGACCAATTGTTATTAGTTGAACTAGCAAAGTAGATGATAAAAAATTTATTTTAAAAAGGATTAATTTTTTGAAAAACGTTTTTTCACGACGGTTCAGAATCTTCTAGCTAGGGTTTTTTGGGCTATTCTGCCTTGGTCTACGATGCCTCTGGTCGACGTTTCGGATTCCATTGCGATGTCCAACAAGGCTGTCGTTGCTGATGCGTCATTTCCGAATCCTCGTCCGGGAAGGTTGTTAATACAGATAGAAGGCAGGATAGCCCAGAAAACCTTAAATAGAAGATTATTTTTGTCGATTTGTGATAGTGTACCAGAAACATATTATTTTTGTAATGTCAACTTTCCTGGATCGTACCTGCGCCTAAATCAAAGTATCTTTCAAATTAAGATAGATTATACAACGCGTAAAATATAGAAATATTAGTCGGCTTTGTTGCTATTTAAGTATTTGAGAAGTAAATTTTTATACTTTTTAACTAATATTTTCAAATATTTCGTAATTTTTATGAAGAAAATATGACCTTTATGATTGAATGGCTTCGTGACATGTCTTTTTTTTTCAATTATTACAATGTAAACAAATATCATAAATAAAAATACATTATTTTTATTTTTACAATTGATTCAGAAACATTGTAAATTGACATTTAAAAATAATATTGATTATATTAATTGTATATATCTACTTCTTTTTTAATTTTAAGACATATATATTTTTTTACATTATTTTTAATTTTTAAATATACTTGAAAGTATTAAGATGGTTAAAAGTTTTTTCTCCAAGATTTTACTGTTATGATTTTTAGTTTTCAAAGAATTTTTTACCATTCACTTGATCCGCAATATGCTCAAAATGTAGCCTACGGTAGAAGCTAAACCCATGGCTAACAATCCCATTTTTCTATAATTAAACTATTTTGTCTCCATTCGTCTCTATACATTAAAGAAAAGTAGACTTCCATTGGTTTTTATAATAATTTAAAATTAAATAAAAGTTTTATTTTACATACCTTATTATTAATTAATGATTTATTAGTTAAATTGGATAGTGCTCAAATGTTGACCGCAAATAAGTTCATTCAGTTTATAATTTTAAAGACACTGTAGGAAGCTGCCCAGAAGCGCTCTTTAAAAGTATCAGACTTGGTTTTAAATTAACAACCCATTATTGACATACAATGAATTTGCAATCTCTAGAGCATTTTGAAACGTAAACCAATACAGGGCATCCAAAACCGGAAAAATCAATATATTTCCGGTATTCATGATTCAATTTTTTCCATTATCGGTGTATGCCGCTAAAAATAAATTCTAGACTTGGTGGTTCGAGTATTGAGTTGAGTTGGTGAAAATAATAATAGGCAATTTTCGCGCCAGAGTAGACGAATCAACTTTTTCATTTGATTGAAATAACCTATAAAGTTTCTCACGAGCAAGATTTACTTTTTATATCCTCATGTTAAAATAGCCAAAAATTAAACTTAACTTTACTTAACGCCGGTTATTTCTGAAAAAAGCATAGATTCTTGTAAAAGCGGGTTTTTCGATTAGTGGAAAATGCAAAATTTCAAACATTTTTAAACAAGTATGTCGACAGTCCCGTATATCGAATATATACGTATACTGTCGAATCTGCAAAAAATTTTTTTCGTTTTACTCACTTAAAACATTCAATTTACTCTATATTTTCGGATAAATTTAAAAAAAATATAATTTTTGTATCAAAAAATGCATGTACTAATAGGAATAGTAAACCATTTTTAACATTATCCGTAAATCGGATCGTTTAAAATAGTAAAACAAAAATCGATTATTTGCAGATTCGACAGTATATTGGTAGGGCCCGTCGGTATAGTGTAAATGGCTTTGCAATATTTAGTGTCCCACTAATTCCCTTTAAAATAACATTCTACACGGGAAGAGCACTATTCAACCCTACTTTGAAATATATAAATAATAACATACATATTTTGAAACTCTTTAATATAGCTACTCTAAACATTATTAAATCTCCATTCGAAAGCACTTCGGCTGTTCTCAAATGGGATTTTTCGTCAGATGAACGTGAGTTTCATCACCTTGCGAAATGAATAAAATGCGAATTTTTACAAATGACTACTCTTGCCAATTGAGCTTTGTTAACTTAAACAAATGAAATAATAAGTTTAAAAAAAAAATACACAAAATTGCCGGGTATGTTTACTTAAGTGGGGGTAAGGTTTTTAACTTTTTTTTAAAAATTTAATTTTTAATTTTTTAAATGAATGTATAACATCGTAAGAATATTGTGTCAAAATTTCAAGTCAATCGGAGCAAAATTGACGAAATTATGAACATTTGAGCGATACTCAGACTGATTTTCTATACCTGCTCGGGCAGCTAAGAGACGCGCTCACCCGAGGACTACCGGACGTGCTATTTGCATTGGAAGAGTTTTGCGTAGACAAGGACAAACAGATGCTGATGATGAAAGCTCTTTGCCGTGTGAACATGGCATCGACGATTATGTGTAAGTATAAAATAAGTGTTGAGTTTTATTTAGAATTTTACAGTGTGCAAAACTTTAAATCGTTTTCCCCACATCTCACGTTTTCAAAGTCGGTGTCCATCATAACTTCAAAACTACTGCACCGATCCTTTTGAAATTTTGAATACTATTTCAGTACATAATTTACGAGGTAACGCTGTCGAGTTTTTTTCAAATTTGTTATTAATTTATATTTTTTAATAACAAATTTGTCGATATTTTTCGCAAAAAATCGCGTTTTTTCCTTCAAAGTGTTCCAAAAAATTGAAAAATTGAAATTTCAAAAAACCCTCCCAGTTTTACCTGGGAAAATCTATTATCTAACGAATGAACTTTGATTTTTTGATTTCAGATGATTTAGCACCAAGTTATGATGGACACCGCATTTCTACTTTTTTCCGAGACACGTCCGAATAATTGCTGCCATTGCCGTATTTCTTAATATTTCGTCTTGAAAATTTTACACAATATTCATCAAATATGATACTTTAATGTACTATTAGTTTTAATAAAGAGATTTTAACTGTGTCGTCACAAAAAATTCACAAAAACATGCCTTTTTTTGTACGAATTAACCTTACCCCCCCTTTAACTAAATCAAAAACACCGGTTTTAAAGAATATCCCGGTAACGGCAGCCCTAGTACATTTTGCCGTTTCCACCATCATTTTCAGCTACCAGACTCCCGTCCCGCGGGTGACATGGACCCTAAACCAACAAGGGGGTGGTCTCTTGTGCACGTTCATTTATTATTTACAAAAGCCTTAATAATAAATTCTGGTAACCTCGTCAATATTGAAGTTATTGTCTTATTTAGAAGTCTCAAAAGAGTGCACTTAATATTTTAAGACGTTGTTAACTAACATTCAAGTCATTTTGAGATCATTAGATATTTGCATTTCGCCTTTGGAAAATATGTTTCATTGCTAATTCAATATTAATTTTTTATTGATTTATGTCACTTAAATATCATAAAAGTATTTACAAAGTAAAAAATATATAATACACAAAACACAAATAAATAAAAATATACTAATTTTCTCTAAAAAAATGTAGTTTACAATCATTTTTTCGCCTCTGGAACTCATTTTTAATAGAATATCACCTTTTTAAAATTGCTAAAACACGAACATCAAACAACCCTTCAAATGCTATCCGTTTTTACCATCCATTATCTAAAATTACAAAATACCTGGCATGTTATTTAATGATACAATCATGGTATGTACCATTTAAAATGATTGAAAAATAATATATAAGTACAATAGTCTTCAAATAAAAACACATATATGACAGTATTAGTAAAATTTATTATTATTATTAGTAGTACATATTATAATTGTATAATAATTTAGTATAGTATAAGTATAGTAATATAGTATAATTATTATTAGTAGACAGAGTAAAATTTATATTAACCATAAATATTCCAATCAAATTAAAAGGCATGTTAATTTCAGAATGATGGCATGAACATGTTATTATTGAAAATAACATGTTCTTTCCATTAGTAACTGATTTGATTTTTATGAAAAAGTGTAGTAGTAGTGTTAATTCCTATGATTTGAACTTGTTCTAATTATTTTCTGAACTTATTTCCAATGGAAAGAGCGTACAATATTTAGTTTAGACGGCTAATTAACTCATTTTTGACAAAAATGTTAGTTAACAACTTCTTGCCTTGGGGTCTTCACATAGTTTGCACCTTTTAGCCATTCTGATGAGATTGTACTGCACTAATATCGCTTCCTTGCAGAGAGTAGCTTTTCGGACGAGATTGTATCTTGTAGAATATTGCATCCCAGTAGACTGTAGCCGCTCTCATCAGACTGCATCGGATATAATATCGCAACCCAATAGACAATATCACATTGATGAGATTGTGCTGATGAGATTCTAATAGTCAGCGGCCTCTTCGTTAAGTTTGTTTGCTCAAATATGGTAGCCTTTCTTGTGAGATTATATCACATCTAATGTCTCATTTAAACTTTGTTTGTACTCTCACTACTGATTCATTCTTCCTTCTGAATATACGCTACAAACGACGATTGAAGTAATGATTCAGTCGCGATTGTGTACCAACTTTTGGAGCCACTCTCTAATATAACAGTTGAGAAAGCAAACGTTTTCACCACTCAACGAGATTATTTTCTGCCTTCGCCACTGCTTGAGATCTTCCTGGCAATAATAATAATAACAATTATTGTTAAAACTTAGAAGCAGTCGCGTCAGAAATTTGAGTTGCACAAATATCTTATCTCTTATTTATTAAATGATTTATGTATATCAAAAATTTGACTATTGTAGAGCCAAGAGTAATGATGACGATGATGTATATCAAAAATGTTTCTCGTTCAATGTAATATTGTAAACGTAGTGTTCATGTTGTATTGCCGTATGTTATACATATTATTTCCATATAAAAGACTTTGTATCTTTCCAAAGTCCATTGTGATTTTTTTCAAGTCTAATGCACCATATAATATTTATATGATAAAATAAGATGATATAAAATGTAATACATTGTATAAGTTAAGTTAAGGTTTGATATTGTGGGACCCAGGTGCTTATCGCGTACTCAATTACGTAGCTTTGGCCACGGAAGCTGCGATATGAATATTAATGTTATGCAGTCTACATAAAGTTAAAAGGAATTAAGTAGAGATTAGTATTTAAAGTAGGTCATCATGTGCATTACTAAGTTTTCTCAACATACTGGTGCAATATTCGTGCATTGTTAATAATAAAATAAAGCTTTCACTTATCTCTGTGTACTTATCCTTGAGAGTACATTGCATAAGTGGGAATTAATGCAATTTTTCACATTTTTATTAATTTGACTGATAACATTGTGGTGATTTTAATTTTTACTTATAACGATGTAAGTAAGCGTAAGAGAAATTAAAATGAATTATTTTCTTGTCTTGTTATTGAAAAAAAAACGAGCGAGCCTTACAGTAGTCGCATATGATGTGTAACATTTGACATCTCACAATTAAAAATATCAATTGAGCAGAACCAGAAATTAACATCAATATTTAAAAAAGCTTATACCTATATATTTATTAATTAGAAAATACAAGTAAAGAAAATGTATGTGCATTTATTTATTATTTAATTTTTGCCGCACTAGGCATTTTGTTTAGAAATGTGTTAGGTCAATTATATGTCTTTATTTATTTTCATAGATGGTGGTTGTGTGCCGCCATACATACTGTATGAAAACTTTGAATAAATATTTAAAAATAATCACATAAAATTTGAGAATTCAAATCATTAAGGGTAGTTATTGTTTACATTAATGTATAAAAAATAAGTATTTGTTGGATAGTTTCGAAGATATAAGCCAAAATATGTCAAAGTTATAATATCCACACGCTTGACACCAGCCTTGCAACATATATACAAAATCAGAAGCATTGGCTCTTGGAAGCATGCATCTTCGCTGGTTGGCACTTGCTGGACATTGATTTGTTTATAAACGTTTGTTTATAAACAAATTATGTTCTTTTTCCATCGCGCGCCTTCCGCGCGCGCTCATTGGTTAAATTATGTTGCGCGCATGTTGTTTCCTGTTACGCATCTCCGTCCATTTTCACGGAATCACTGCCACAGATTGCAGGAAAACGAGAAGAAAGATGATACACATAAAATTTTTTTTTTTGCTTATGAGATCAAATTGAAAATAATGAATGAGTTGAAAATTCATAATAAGCTAACAGCGCATTTCATCTTACGCTACATTGCAGATAATGTGATCTGTGCGCAAAATTGGAACAAAATCGGCTGAACAGTTTTTGAGATCATTTCTACTAGTCTAAAAAAGAGAGTTTCGAGAAAAGCGAAAAAAAATAATGTAATTCATTTAGAAATTCACCCACCACGCCTGATTCAATTTGCTAAAACTCAACCAATTTTTGAAATTTTTGAATAAATGATGCATTAAATTAAAGAATTTTAAAGAAGTTATAAAATAAAGTTACAAAAATAATTATATTGAAATTGCAGGTTTTGTTACCCCTTAATTGCAATAATAAAAAATATTCCTTGTTAAACATTATTTCATGGATTTTTTTTTAAAGGTGTACAGTCCCATGAAAGTTGAACTTGAGTATGGAATAGGAGAATTTCACAAGTGTTTTAGATAACTGCACTTTTAAAAACAAATGATACATATATAAGTAAATATTTAAAAATAAGTATGTGAAGTTTATATTACAATATTGTCATGTGTCATGGCTGCGGGAAGAATTAATGAAAACGATTTGATGAGAGGATTCTCGTGGCTTCTAGATTCTTGTAGATATTTCTCGAAAGCCGTAGAACATTGTAGACCGTTCTCGATTCTTTCATAGTGTTGTGATCACTTCAAACAACTGTCACTTGATAGCAGTGCGTAATTATTTTTGGCCTGGTTACAATATCTAAACATGCTATTGTAACGAGGTTAAGTTAAGGTAAATATCACAATCCCAATGCATAAGTTTGTGTTCTTATGTTTGTTCTAGATTATTTAAATATTTAATTCCTTGGTATCTATGTTCAACAACTCCTATAAGTTTTAATATTGAGTTTGCAAAGGTAACTTAACTGGATCTTCATATATGTATGCATAAATTTATCAAATCGTATTGATATTTTTGCTTATTCCATTATTTTGAAAGGAATATAATATTTAAGGCCCGGTTGCGTCATCTGAAGTCAAGGTAAGAAAGTTACTCGAGTAACTTTTTTTACCAAAACGGGTTGTTCCATCTATGGTAAAAAATATTTTCCTCACCCAAGTACATACAAGAGTAACATTTTTTTACTCTCCGATATCGGTGGGTAAAGGTAAAATCGTTGGTAAAAAAAAATGGCCGACCTCTCACTGCTGATTCGAAAATATGACATTTGTCCATATAGGTACTTGTCATTTGAATTTTGTCGCTGTCATCATCGTATTGAAATTTGTAAACATTAAAATGATTCTTTTAATTTCGCGTTATTTAAGCGAGAGTGGTTTGTTTGAACTGGTTTTGAACCGCAAAGGTACGTATTGCCAGTGGTAAAAAAGTGAAATTCCATAGACATGTGCGGTATTTGAGGTTTATTCCGCTTGACACCCTATTAGCCTTATTATTGGTTTTATTGTGGTAAAAAAGACGTTTCTGCAACCCGAAATCTAGTTTACTCTCGGCGGATGGTAAAAAAAGTTACTCGAGTTAATTTTACTCGAGTATAATTTACTTCAGATGGCGCAACCGGGCCTAAGTCCTCTCTATACTTTATTTTTAAAATAAATAGAATAAATAAGTTAAAATTTGTTGTGTCCTTCACGAAGTTCTTCAACAGTTTAGTTGTTCGGCGATATTTCTAAGTATTCTAGGTAGGTGTGTAAATTTCACAACAGACTACACTTACGCGACACACTATCCTGAATACTCTGCTCTTAAGCGTCTCGTCATCTTTTAAGTTTAAAATAATAAATTCGCGCAGGCAGCTGACGGGCACATCTGTCGCCGCGGCCAGGGCGCGAGGGGGCGGGGGGCCTTAAGGTTGTGGGCGGGGTCGTGTGATGAATGGAATGACTTCCTTTCCGCAATTTCGGGAAAAAAGCCTGGCCGAGTCTGCCATTTTAAACGGTTAATAATATACAAGACAATTTCAATTTTCTTGTGACTTTAAATAGGATATTTTACGGTAGGTTTCACAAGGGACCACTGTTGATGTTTGTTTAATTTTGTAAATTTTCTTATAATTTTATTGATACTACAATGCTCATCTAATGTAAAAGCGTCGGTCGGCGGAAACATATTTATGAAGGACGTTTTTTTTAGTAGCGGAGAACTTTAAATTGAAATAGAATACAAAAAAATATTTTTATTATCCATAAAATTGGCTTTGTTTGATAGATCCTTTAATGGCATTAATATTTAAAAATGATTTTGAGCATGTTACTGCAGGTGCTGGCGGGTACATGGTGAAATCTGGAGATCAAATTTTCACAATCTAAACGTGTTCGGTTACGGAGCACACTTCCGGTTGTCAGCTTTATCTCGATAATGCACCCGCATCATGAAAGCGATGAAGTACCTCTTTGTAGAGGTCCTTGTGTGTCTTGCGAAGCATACTCGTGATACACCACAACGAAGAAAATGGTCAAAGTGACCTCGACATTGCTGCGAACAGAATGGTGGATGTTTCCATTATGAACATTAAGCCTTTGTTTCTGAGTCAAGACCATAAACCCAAGACTTTTCACCAGTGATTACGATATTCAGAAAGTAGTGGTCACTGTTTTCGTTGTCCAGAATGTCCCATGCAATTTCCAAACGGACTTCCTTCTACTCCATCGTTCAAGCTCAGGTCTTCGGTCAAAGTGAATTTACCCATCCAATTCTTGCCTTCACATCGTCTTCAAGTTCTCGAACTGTGATGCGACGAACCTGCATTACCAAAGTCCGAACTTGATCAATCAAATTGGTGTTTCGGTTTGTTACCTGCCGGGACGCAGTTCGTTGTCCGCTGTTTTTTTTAAAGCTTATCCATGAGACGCTCGTAACCCCGAAAACCTGTTGGATCTCGCGAATGGTTTCCACTTAGGTATCGGCAAACCTTCGACACAATTTAATGTAATGTCACAACTCAAGTCGTTTCGTCACTTCACAGCAATTGACAATTCGATAGGCACTAACACCACTCAGACGCCGACGAGAAAAAGGTAACGCATGCGCATGAATGCCTTTTGCACGTCTCCACCATCATGTATATTTTTGAAATTCTTCAATATTTCATTAATTTTTAAATTAACTATATTTACCTGATAGGCTGCACATTGAAAAGAAGTCATTAAATTATTGATCTAGATAAATTAAAATTAACTCAAAAATTACATCAGACCCGATGATGAACCCTGCAATGGGATCCGAAGCGTCGGCCAGGGGTCAGATATACACGATAGAGTATCCCAAAAAACTATATATAAAAGATAAAATGAACTGCAACATTGATTTTTCTTACCTTAAGTTCTCATGCTATTTATATTTCCATTTTTTATTCACATAAAATCTATATGATGCCATTTTGTCACATCACAGAGATCCGTAAAATATTGATTGCTAGGCTACTCTAAAATGTTCAGTTGCCTAGTACGGCGGTTACATCACTTTAACAACAACACAGTTAAGTGGCGGATTTTAATTTTTTTTTATTTATTAACGCCCTTCAGGGTGTTTACAAACAATAAGGTAAAAGTGTACATTAATAAAATTAACAGTTTAAATGAGCATTAAATGATTGCTCAAGAAATGCAATCAAGAAAAAAAAAGTGCAACAAACACTTTAAATACAAATACAAATATATAAAGATAAATACAATTTAAAATAAAAAATTAAAAGCAAATATATAACAAAGCAGAAGCTTGAAGAAAGCACAAAATAATAAAAATCCAAAAAAATTTATAATAATAATATTTGAATGCAAAATGAGAGAAAATGCATATATTATAAACATATTTGAAACGTCTCGCTGTCTAGACCCTATACTGTAGTGATTATATTTAAAATGATTATCATAATTATTATAAATATTAAAGTCATTTTGAACTTCATTTTAACATTCATTTTTTCAAATTATAATAATAATAAAAAAACTGTACATTCGCGACCTTAGTTTCATAGTTTGCGCAACCTCTAGACGACTTTCTAAGCTCATTATTATGATAAAGTTCCCGCCTTGATAAGGGAGCGTCAACTGTGTGGGTGAGCACGAAACAATCTTTTTAACTTTGTAATATCAACCGTTGTACCCTCAGCCTAATACTATCAGGTCCTATAGAGTTAGTTCTACTTAATCAAAATTATAACATCATTTTTAATCTTAATTATATTATGAATCCGTACTAGATATGACTTTGCTAACCTCTCGTGAAACTATTACTGAATTTTATACCATCAATTTCATGTTCAGATTTTGATGGGTTTCGGTTTACAAGCTCCGAGCAAGAAGTAAAAGACTGAAAGTAGATCAGGTTAGAAGATTGATGTTAGCAGACTAGAAAAATGAGCCGATCCATCATACCGGCTGGGCGTGAGGCTCTGTGAAGCCGATGTGATAACAACCTTCCGATATGACTTATCGCATTTTTCATGTGCAATGTTTAACTTGCCATTAACATGTACGTAATATAAAATCCCATTTGTTTGTGTATTCTTGAAGTATTCTCGAACTCGTTATGCAGACGTAATTCTCGTATTTGTAAAAGCCATGAGCGAAAAATAAACTATTACTTCCTCGGTCATCTGAATTTTAAAGTTTTTAGAAATAACACAATTGAAACAATAAAGCACACATCTTTATACAATAATCCATGAATGAATCGATTATCCTTATAATATCGGAAAATTCACCTTCAGGATTAATAACCGATGAATTCGCGTTGCATTACTGTTTCGAATTCTTGTAATCAATACAAATTTATCAACCAAGGATAAATTATAGAAGTCTCACAGAAACGAAACTATTTATATATGAGAAAAGTGGATGGAAGTCTCTTATACGATGGCTCAGGGCTTATAACTTGTATGTGTGTATGTATGAGCACCAAATCCAGTAAATGTCTTCTTAGATCCTACTTTCATTTAAAAATATTGTTACAAATTTATTAATTAGAATATGTAAACTAACAATGAAGTTTTTTTATGCCACGTATTTTTAAAGAAACAAGATATTTTATATGTTTACTCACACATACGTATTCATATATAAACACTCCAATACAATTACTTTTTCCTTTACTTATCTTTATGAATATAGTACAATATTATGTATATTTTGTGCAGAATACATATATTACGCAGGTAATTTACCGAATTATCGTTCTAGCCTACATAATAAATAATTATAATTGACAGAAGTAACAAGAAAAACTATGAATTTCACGTAAAATAAAAATACTTGAGTGTGTTTTAAGTAATTGTAATTTTATATCTCAAAACCAGTAGCAAAAACACTGAGGAAGTCTTCTTCATTCAATTTTGAATAGAAAATTCTCATGACACTTTGGGTGAAATGTCGACAATTACGGAGATACGTGACATGAAAATTTGCATTTTTTTTTCAATATTTCTGACTTATCTTCTGTAAAACAGACAATCACATAACAAAATGATAAAAATATTTCAAAGAAAGATTTTTAGTCACTTTATTTGTCTTGTATGAAAGCGAATGAATTTTTGTTATTCAATATTAATTATTTTTATGAAAGTCTAACATTTTACACAAGATAAGCCAGAACTATTGAAAAAAATGCAAGCTTCTATGTCGTTTATGTACGTGATTGTCAATATTTTACCCAAAGTGTAAAGAATATTTTCTATCACAAATTGAATGAAGAATACCCCAAAATTTTTGGTACTAACTACCTGATACTCTGTATTTACACATGTCTAAATTTTTTCTATATATCTATATATCTATATATCTAAGTAAATATTTAAGCTTTATAACATTATGGTACAATTTAACAGAGAGTTTACCAGTGAGATTTTATGTTACGCCAGTTGAACAAAAATCCTAAGTGCTGTATACTTGAAAGCGTGTGAGTTTTATCCAAGCCACATTATTATGTATCTCACAATTTAATATAATTTGTTTGTCTACACACGGAAAAAATACTTTTTTCATCATTATGTCATCATTATGTATTCGTACCCATAAATAAAATAATTCAATTACGGTTAAACGTAGAAACAATGAATGACCTAGCTCTGTAGATGAAAAAATGTTTCCCTCCAGTGATTTAAAAATAAAATCTTACAATATAAAAGTAATGTTCGTAATATTGTTCCCTGAATTACAGATTCAAAATTTTTTCAGGAAGTTCAGACCCAGATGTTTTACTTCCTCCCGCTCTTATAAAAGGAAAGCCTTACAAAATAAAATCCTTACAAATTGCAAGCTTTTAGATTCATTTTTGTAAACTTGTTAGCATTTTTATTCGGATAAACACTGCGGTAGACGCATCGGTGTTACGTATGTTGCCTACCAACTAGGAGCAAACTTAAATCTTGAAACGAAATTCGCATCCGCATTACGTTGACGCGCATCGGTATTGTGGAAACGTATTCGCCTAGTGAACACGTGGTCGGTATACACCAATTTTGTAATATTTTTAATGTACAAGCGTAAGGAACACATTGAAAAATAATAATAAAAATTTGCTATTTTTGTCGTATCTTTTGAAAAGGAAAAATATGAATATGTCATGTCTTCGCACGCGTAGATTTTTAATATTTTTTGGTCTACAAACGACTGGAACAACCAAGAACAAACGAGAACCTTCTCTTAAAGACTAGAATAATCTAGAAGGTTCGATAAAACCAGAGTTTGCGGGTATAAATAGCGCAGATCTAAGCCGCCGCGCATTTGTCGTGTTTAACAGTTCGATTCTGTTTGAAGTAAGCCGCGAGCTCCGCGAGCCACGAGATGACACCTAGGGTGGCCAGTCGTGAGTTGCAAAGCGGCAGATATCAAGCGAAATACCTAATCGGCGAAATAAATAAATGCGATAAATAATACGTGCGAGAATTTAATGAAATGTTCTAGTGAATATTAAATACGTTTTACCCAGCGATAATAAAGTGTTAATTTACATGTGTTGTATTGTGAAATAGTGTAATTTAAAGAATAGCGTTAAGTTTAATTCGTTTTATGTGACTGTGTTCATTGAATAGTTATATATCCATTAATTAACAAATCGCTGATGAATTTCCAGTTTGTTCATTCATTTCTTCCTAGCCACGACATTTGTCAGTTTTAATGATATATTGATGACGGATATGAGCTGAAAAAATGGACAAGTGTCTCTCCATTCCTGTGCACACTATAAGGATTCTAATTTTTTTATCAACAATAAGCTAAATAAGTAGAATTGATCTTATATGCATCCCGTTAATGAGTAGACAATATACTTGAGGAATATGATTGGGAATATAATAAATAACACAGATATCCTACATAAATCTGGATTAAAGGAGAATGGGCATTTTGGTACACAATTTTGCATTTTGCATTTTGATGTCCAATCAAGATGAGTCATACATTGTTGGATAGCTTTTTTGAAGTGAACAAAAAAATTCTATGACGACAAACCGGTATTAGTTGTCCATTTTTAAATATACTCATCGGAAGATACCGAATTTTTAGCTCTAAATATACTTATGAAAATTCATATCTCCGGTTCGACTTACCGGTTTTAAGGATTTTTACGAAAATCACATCAAAATAAACAGTTTTCTATAAAAAAATCGACCCAGTAGTCCTGAGAGTAAGGTGTGATCTATTAAAAAAATACTATTACCACAATTCTTATCAACGCATCCTATTATTAAGCCGTACTGTTGCCAGAAACAAAGTTAATAGGCCAATGAGAATCTGCGATAGGAAGCAAGACTAGCGGTACATAATAGCGTTCTGGTGCCAACTCTTATGTATGGAAGTGAATCCTGGAATTGGCAAAAGAGGAATGAAAGTAGACCGTGGAATGAAAGTAGAACATAGAATGCGGTGGAAATATGGTCACTAAGACGCTTGTGTGGAAAATCTTCGTCGGTAGAGTGAGGAATGAACAAATTAGAAGTGAATGTAATACTGGCTGTAGTGTGGTAGATAGAATAAAGAAAGGAGTGCTGAGATGGTTTGGTCACGTGGAACGTATGAACGAAGAAAGGATGGTTAAGAAAATATATGAGGCGAGTGTTGGAGGCAACAGGAATAGAGGGCGTCCGCTAAAGACCTGGCACGTTCAGGTACTACAGATATTTGAGGATGGCCCTGTTAAAAGCCGCAACAACCGTAGAACGTGTATGAGAAGATGTTTGAATGTGGGCGAAGCAAAAGTGGTGTGCCAGGATAGAAGAGTGTGGCGTTCAATCCTCTCTGCCTACCCCTTCTGGGAAACGGCGTGATGGTTAGTTAGTTATTTGCCGGTGCCGGTACCAGATTCCGTGCATTTGATCCCATCATCATTTGTTGTTTCAGACTAAGTTTATAGAACTCTATAATCACACGTATGGAAGTAAAAACACTTGTCTTTTAAGTTCCACATTTTTAATTTTCTGAGACGCGTTTTGTCTTATGAGCATTGATAATGCCCTCATAAGGCAAAACGCGTCTCAAAAGAATGGTAGGTACTTAATAAACAAGTGTTTTTAATTCCATATGTGCGAGACCTTCATAAGCTGGTTAAATATAAAGGAATTAAGTAATTCCCATTATTATAATGTCCACGTTAATACTTTATTTTATATAATGTATTGACTGTCCTATAGTTTCAAGTATCTAGATAAATGAACCATAATTATTTATTTATTAGGGGTACTTAAGATTGTTTAACTGCCTCTCGTCTTGGAAATGAGCCGGTTCGTCTCAGGCAAGATTCAATCTAGTTTGATGGCCGATATTAAAAACGTGACAAAATACTCTCCGTAAAATGTTATGGCCCACTTCACGGAACTCGACGCACAGAAGAGAAGGAAAAAATATATAACAAATATATTTCATGATTTTTTTAATGGGAAACCATTATTTTTGTCATCTATGGTCTTATCTGCGATCGCTCAAATGATGTACGCAGTTTTAGTGCTTTCCCCGGTTTCTATTAGTCTTTTATCCTAGCACCTTTTCTACAGTGATATACTTAGAAAATAGCAAGACAATTCATTGTTAAACATTGTTTATACGAGTGTGTCCCATGTTCTAGTCCATTACAGCAGGAGTGTGAAACGTAATATTAAATAAATGGGCCATATTCTTTTCAAATTAAAAATAATTCACACAACAAAAGATTTACTTTTAGAGTGGTCAGAGAGAATTGGCTTACAAGTTAAAACATTCTAATTTTTTGTATTGATTGTTGTCCAATAATTTTCGTGACGGTAAATGTTTGCGAAGTTGGAGTATCGAAAAAATCGATTATTTATCAGTTTTTTTTACTTTGATTTGAACGGAACTCCTACATATCACCACACAACTTCCGGAAAACCACAATGCACATTCTTAGATAATGACTAAGTTACTCTAAAACCACCCTTCGTTAATTTTTTTTCTATACACTGTATGAGATATACCTAACTATAGGTTGACCACAATCAAAAGACCATTCCCTAGCTTTGTCCAGTAAGAAGAAAGCGGGGTAAGTTGCCTGGCAAGCCTGTATTACAAGCCTTAATATAATATTCCAAATAAGTATATATTTTTTGGTTTAAAAAAGATTACTTACTTACTAGAAAAACTTCTTTTGTGTTCATTTTTGCATCGTAACAAAATACATATTTTTTGCGAACGTTCTTTTGAATGGGGTCTAGCTGTGACATGGAAATGACAATTCAGTATTTGTTATCAGATATTCGATGTAACTTTATTGAAAATTTTAATATTTGATCATATTTATTTATTTATTTATTTGTAAAGCAGATAATTTCAATGATTTTTATAAAATAAATTAAACTTATCTTACAACATTCTAAACATTCCATTTAACTCCACATAATACGAGCCAGTAGCTCAAGTTTATGGGAGGAATATTTACACGCCAAATTAAAAGTAGAAGTTTTATTAATCATAAACAATTTAAACAAGTAAGCAATGCTACAGCATATCGATGTCCAAATTCAAGTATTTGACTTCTTTCTTAAACTACTCGTATTTTAAAATTTTTTTTTTCTTGAAATTGTTTTTGTGAGTGTATTGTACCATTTAACTCCCAAGTACGTATAGTGATTTTGTGCCATGGTGGTTCTTAAAGTTGGTATTTTTATATAAATAATATTTTTAGTGCAATTTTTTTTTTTTTAATAATCTCAAAATGTTTACATTCTCAAGTCGTACGTCATCCTCTGAAATATTCGGTGACCTGTGACTAACGTCTTAAAAATAAACCAAACAAAATAGGTTTGCATGAGACATGCATGTGCACTTAAATCAGTAGACTGACTATTTAATACTGTGGCAATGATCCTGAATATCAAATCTGGGTAATAATTTACCGAAAATGTAAACCACGTCTGTTGACTTTTATATAGCTCGTAGTTGGAGTGTTTATTTACTTTCATTTAGAATTTTACTATTCACATTTCTTATTTCTTTTACCATTGTTTCGTTTACCGCTACTCTTGATTTCCATTGATTTTCATATTAGATGCATAGGTACTGTTAATAATGCTTTTTTATTCTGTGTCTTTTCTATTACCAGCAGCTTCTTTTTACTAGCTGTTTTTATGATTCTTTTATGTTTTTAATTGTAACATTATCAGTTTGCTTTACTACCACGGATGTTGTCTGCCGGCAGTGATTTTCCGGACTGGCGAGTCCTTTTTTTTATGTTTGTGATGTATTTTTATTTTCTTTTTTTTCCCGCAGGGGAGTGACTATTTGCACTCGATACTGTCTCTACGGTGCAATTTTTGTAATTATTTCTCATTCCTGATCAGCTGTCACCCATGTATTTTTCAATACTCATTCATGTATTCTACACACATCATATATTATTCTTTCTTTGCATACAATGTATTTATGTATTTTTTTGTATCTTATATATTTTGTTTTATTTATGTTAATGCTTTGTTATTTTCTGATGTTTGATATTTATGCTTTGCTATTTTCTTCTCCTTGTATTTCTCTGCCTTTTGTTTATATTTTGTTATTTACTTGTAATTTTATTTTTATGTATTGGTATTTTCTTTGAATAAATTGTTTTTCGTAACGCACCCCAGAGACAGTGAAGTGGTTAGTGCGGTTTCCTCGCCGCGTCGCACGTGTATTTTGCATCGTCAGCGGCGTAGCAAGGAAACTGCTTTAGCATTAAAATAATGCCAAACTGGATGGCAAAAGTGTAGGGCCTATACAGGAGCTTTTATCTGTTGAGCACAGTCTGCTTAATAGTGTGGCAATGATACTGAATAAGCAAATCTGGATAAAAATTTACCGAAAATGTAAGCCACGTCTGTTGAATTTTATAGAGCTCGAAGTTGAAGTGTTTACCGGCTTCAGACGAGTGACCATCTTGGTAGATATTTAAGGAAAGATTTTTAATTCAGAGAATAAAGTAAGATATTACTAAAATGATGAAACCTACCACGATTATAACTAAAATGTCTTGTTTTGTGTCACCGATAACTTTTATTTCAGTATTGTTGACAGAATCTAAAAATATTTCGATATCGATTGTGCGCTCGGTGAGATATGACAATAATGACTTTCTGGATAAAATTGTGTAAATATCTAATCGAGTATAAATCGTCATTGAATTTCGTGATTGATTGATTTCTTGCCTTGAAGTGGTATAATTACATACATCCAATATGGAAGTAAATTCAAAATCTCATCAGCGCCTAATGGCTTGAGTTTGGATTAATTATTTATACAACAATTATTTTGTAAATAATTAATGATTTCTACCTGTCGGCCAAAATGCCACGGACGTCATTAATATTCGTGTGTACCCATATTGAATACTCTTTCATCGATATTGTGTAACTTTAGTAATGACAAAAACGTTACGTTTAAAAAAATATTTAATTTGTTTGTTTGGTAGAATTTTATGTATATCTTGTTCAAATCTCTAATAATTAAAAAAAAAATCATTATGATCGGGGCATTATATGAGAATCGAGAAAATGTAGATAATCTAAAATGTTTATCTTTCATTGAATCAAAAAATATATATATTGTAAATAAAATGAGTAGCTTGTTGGTCTAATGGTTACATCTTTCGGCTAGTGATCCAGTGATTAGTGGATCGAGTCCCCTTCCAGAAGACCAGTAAGTTAGTTGTTACATTTAATTAGTTTGAAATATTATGAAAGAATATTAAGTAAAAAGTAAAAATATTGATGCCACCTATATTCGATGTTCGCATCTATATTAAAAAAAGGAATTGGGCATATTTGACTAGCTGATCGAGTAATACCTCTGTGGCGATTCGTACCGTAATTTAAAAAGCACCAATCTAGGCCACACACACACATACGTGGCAAGAATGCTGCGTAAGCAGGTCGAGGCACAAGCAAGGTGCACGAGCTGTCTACAGGTCATTGTACCGTTAGCAATTTCGATGATTTATCCACACGAACAGCTGCACTTCTAGAAACTTATTTGTTCGCAAATCATATAAAAAGCAGCAACCGCCCTATATTGGCATGTCAGTCTTCCATCGATCCCCGGCGTAAGGCCGGAGGCTCTCGCCCTTCGAGTGTCTATCATTGTCTTTGTAATCGTACTCGTGTATAATTTGTAACTGTTTTATCGAGATAATAAAATCAAACATTCTACGACTTTGGAGAATCCCGTCACATGACGGGTGGTGACCCTTAAAAGCAGTTTCTCCAAATCCGTCACACACATCGTCTTCAAGTTGATTCACAGCGAGCACAGCACCAACAAGTATACGGTTCTTAAATATTTAAGATGATGAATTAATTTATTTCTTTTGAGATTATTTTTATTTTTATAAAGGCATTTGGAAGATAAAGGCAATAAAGTTTTTAAAATAAGCATTACAAATGTAAAGTAAAAAGAATTAAAATGTTGGTTTACAAAATATAAAAAAACAATAATACAGCGCAAAAGTAAACAGTTCATAGAAAAATACAGTAAGTACACAAATATGTAGGTATTATAAAGTTTGTAGTACAAGCAAAATCAGACAGTGCATCCTAATAATTATTATATTGCAGAATATTTATAAATTAAAAGTCAGAAAAAACAAAATTACATGTATAAAAAATAAAACACAAAAGAAGTCCCCCGAACAATTGAAAAACAACATTTAAAACTGTAAATTGAAAATGAAATCTTTGCAAGAAATTATTCAATCAATAAACATTTAAAATTAAGAAAATCATCACAAAATACATGTGACAGAAAAGAATATACAATAACATGCCTGTGTAATGGTAAGTCAATATAATATAATAATAATACATATTTTAATAGCAACATTTCTACACACACAAAAATAATCACAAGTACAAAGTAAGAACATTTTGTGAACTTTTTGAAAATTACAATTAACATTTTGAATATGACATAATTAATAATTACATAATACACTTTTACGATAAATTGATAAAAAGTAATTTAATTAAATTTAAATTTAAATCCTTCAGGGTAAAATTGCTGAAAAAAACGCAAACTCGAAATTACATTGAACCTAAAACACCACATCATAAAAGACCTGCACAAAGTCATCAACATGCCAAACCCGGAAGAATTTGTATGCATATAAGTACATATTGAAAAGATAAAGATGCTTTCAGAAACAAAGCACAAATTACTAAAAACCAACATCACCTTGTATCAGAACAGCAACGCACACCCACACCACACAAGGAGAGATATACAAGATTGGATACACCTTGAATAGATAGAAAATGACGTGGACTCCTCCACACAGCCGTTGCGTTCCACAATGGACTTACTGAATATGTGGAACTTAAACAATATAGGACTCCTCAATAAGAAACTGAATTTGTGTTGGAGAGCCGATGGTGTTAAATTTATTGTGTATTATTGTTCCTCTGTATTGCATATATAGTTTTTAAATACATATGTATAGTTTTTGATGCCCTAGTATACCATTTTTATTTTCTTGTTTTTATTATATTTTGTAATATTTTATTATTTAGTTAAAGTGATTTTTTTTAATTTTAATTACACTTATTAAAAGGTACATATATGAGTAAATATCATGTCCCCAAATAGTAATTGTATGCTGGTATAAGGGGACAGGAAATACAGTAAAATAAATGGGTATACATATAAAATATAATCACATTGACTTGTCAAATAGTTATCTCCTCTCCAACACGAGTCCCTTCAGCCGTTTACTGAAAAGTTCCATACTATTCAATTCCTTTATGGAATTGGGGATCCCATTATAGAAGTCGATCGCAGTGTATAAGAAACCATATCTCTCCCTATTAGTCCTCGGTATATCACTTCTTATATAGTCTCTTGTTCTCGTGTGTTGTCTATGCACGTCACTGTTCTGGCAAAGGACGATATTCGTTTTCAACAACTTATTCTTTATTCTATAAATCATCTTTATCTTTTCTACATATATCAGATCCTCCAGGTTAAGCATGCCAGTGATCCTGTACAAGTCAGTGGTTCTGGTGTAATGATCCAGGTTGAAGATCACTTTAAGGGCTCTGTTTAAAGTTCTTTGTATCATTCCCTGCGCCTGTGAATTACACTGTGACTAAATAAAAATGCCATATAAAATATGAGGGAGAATAAAAGCATTGTAGATAATTTTTTTAGATCTTGTATCAAATAGTTCAGCTCTTTTCATTACATCAACTATAGGCCCAAGTTTTTTTAAAAGAGCTCGGATATGATTCGTCCATAGAAGTCTCTCATCTATTTCAAGCCCTAGGATATTTCACACAATCACTTTGTTTTATAATATATCCCTTTATAGAAAGTGTTAGGCTTAAAGGCGCTTTATTTTTTTGCTTTAGAATCATGTAATTAGTTCTTTTTATATTAATACTAAGTGCATTTTTAATCAGCCACGAAAGATATACATACAAATCGTCATTAATTATGCTCTGTAAGTTGCTTTTGCCATCCCCGCTATAAATTAGTAGAGTATCGTCAGCATAAACAAAATATTTCCCCAGTAAATTAGCATATCGCAGATCATCTATATATAATAAATATAATAATGGACGCAGTATTGAGCCCTGTGGAACTCCGATGTCTATATTTATATGATCACTTAACTTATTGAAATTCTTTGTCATAGTACATCTTCCTTTTAGATAGCTTTCAATAAGTTTTAGTGTATTACCCCTGATCCCAAGACTGTTTAATTTTTTTAATAAGATATCATGGTTTACATGTCGAAAGCCTTTGACAGATCTATAAATACTGGTATAACATAATATCCTTTATCTAATTCTTTATTAATGAAGTTCATTGCATCCATTAGTGCAGCAGAGGTGTTGCTTCCTTTCTGGAATCCATACTGATAAGGATCAAGACCTCCATTTTTATTTATAAATTTACAATGCGCGAATGCAATACTTTCTCGAAAATTTTACTGAAAGTACTTAATAGGCTAATTGGACGATAGTTACCCGCATCCTTTTTACTGCCCGATTTATGAGTTGGTATTATATTGGCAATTTTTAAACGTTGGGGACATTCACTATCTTCAATACATTTATTAATTATTTTTGACAATGGCTCAGCAATTATATTTTGCAGATTTTTAATATCTGATGTAGTTATTCCGTCATACCCACAGGCCACGTTCATTTTAAGGCTTTTTATAATATTTATAATTTCAGCTTTATCAGTTGGAGTTAAGAACATGCTATTTAACGAAGTTACTAATCTATTGTTCGTTAATCCACAATTGCCATTATTTTGTTGTGAGTTTAGGGCCAGTTTTTTTCCAACAGTAGCGAAGTATTCGTTCATTGTATTTGCTATGTTTTGACTATCACAAACATCTATTTCAGAAACAGTCAGTTCCTCCTTGCCATTCAGTTTATGTGCTTTACATTGACCAAAGGATTTATTTATAACTTTCCAAAATTTCTTTCCGTCCCCATTGGTACGTTTTATTTTGGATTCTATGTAAATTTTTTTAACCCTCCTAACTTCCTTTGATACTTTATTTTTGTATTGCTTGAATTTATCTTTAAGGCTTTCGGATGCATTTTGAGTTTTTTGCATAGCATATAGTCTATTTCTAAAGGTAATCATTTCCATTATGTTCGGGGTGATCCATCCACTATCGATTCTAGTCCGATAACGTTTTATAGAGGTTGCTGTTAATTTAGATTCAGTTATAATTGTCATAAGACTTTCAAATTTGTCACTACTTGTTTCTGTTGTATTAACACGATTTCTCACAAGGCTTTGAAATAAGTCACGGTTGATAATATTTTTCTCAACAAAACTTAATTTTTGTTTCTGTTTTGGTATATTAGTTTGGTAGATTACCCTCAATATTCTAAAAACTGTCTCACTAAGTAACTGTCTAGCTAAGTTATGACCAGTAAAGTAAAAGTCTCTTCTTCTGTATCATCTTTTTGCACACTTATTTCATAAAGTTAATTTTTATTACTTTTTTATCCAGCTGTGCAAGATAAGGGATAAAAAACACTGATAAATAAATAAAAATAATTGCGAAACAAATAATTATCTGAAAGTTATGAAATACCTATCGCTTGGATAACACTCATCCACCGCTCTCTGTCTTGCACTGTGGCGTGTGAGGTGCAATGGAGGCGATGTAAAGAGATCAAATCAGGAATATTATGATCCGAGAGGATCTTAGAATGGATCCAATGGCTGAGTTGGCTTGGACATATCCTCCGCATGAGAAACGAAAGACTGTCAACAGATTCTATCAGAATAAAATTTGAGAAAAAACTTTCCTGAAAACACAATGTTTTTTTTTTAAAATACGTGTGTGAATTGTTCGATCCATGGTTCTGAAAACGTGAGCACCATCAAAAACACACACTGCGCAGTCGTATGTTAAAATATATTCCTTGTCGGTGGATTTCATAACATCAAAGATAATTACGATATTCCGGGAACGTTTTCCGACAGTATTA
>JADDOH010006063.1:0-41587 GCA_016648135.1 Agrypnia vestita | reverse complement strand
TTCAGTTGTGAAGAAACGAAAAGGGAAGAATCTTTACTATTCCTTCTTTATTGTTATTATCGAAATACTATAGATAAAATTTTTCGAAGTACATTATTTAAATTATCTTGTAATTTTTTTATATGTATTGTTATATTTTTATATAAAAAGTGTATAATATATTTCTGATGCGGTACATTCTGTGTAAGTTTTTAATAAATGATAATATATTCCTATGTACATATTGCCGCTCTTAACAGATAGATAATTAACATTGCCACCATTTTTGTTAACACATTTATTGGAATGGATTTAATACTAATACTACCCGTACATCCGTGAAAAATCACAGGATGTACTAATAATAATAATAAAGATGCCTGCCCAACATTAGCCGCGCGCTGATTTTGTGTCACACTCTAATTATCTAATCTTTTAATTTAATTTGAATTCAATTTTCTAAGACAGACAACAAAATTATTATATTTTGATTAGATATTGAAATTTCTTTTCAGTGATAGAAAAGGGAATGTAGGTAGATGTTTTTTTTGTTTTCAAAGAATTTTTTTTACCGTTATTGATTTATTTAATGATTTTTAACACGTTAACAGCTCAGTTTCCTTTTATTTGTTCCATTCTATTCCAATATTTACCGCTTACAAGTAGGAGGGCTTTATTATCAACATATTGTGATATAATTTGTCTATTTATGTAAATGTAACATGATCATCTTGCTACAAAAATTCGCATTCCATTTGCTTTTATATTTCGGCTGAGAGATACGCAGGCAATGCGAATCGAACGCTTTTCTACAACTTTAAAAGTAATAAAAAGTAACCCATAAAAACCAAGTTTTTACAATACTCCCTTTCTCATTTTCGGGTTTGCCATATGCGTCGGAATCTCCATACAATTTACTGAATTGTATGAAAAAACCATTAAAAATTTGAAAAATCCAAAATTATACTATATTGATTATATTTTTTAACGAAAATTTGATAGATCTTCTCGATCGTCGCCACGAGTCTACTTGGATCACGGGAAAAGGGTTAAAAATCGATCCAAAGTTTTTTCGTCAAGCAAGCAAGCAGTCGCCACGAATTAAGGGGTTATGTGTAGTCAGAGGCGCAAAAAAATAGACATTTTCTAAAAAAAATTTTGAACGGTTATTTAATGTTTTGATTCAATACATAATACCAACGTTACACACTATATTTTAAGTAACTATATCGAAAATTTTAAATAAAATTATTAATACTGGGCCACGATAGAATCTCAATTCTTGTCCCCTGTTTTGCAAGTAGTGCCTCGCGGTGTCCATCAGTGCTTCTTAGTGGTTTATCTAAATTAAATGAAACAAAAAGAAATTAGTAGTTCAATAGTTTATCTTGTGCTTTATTGAAGCTTTTTTATTTTTTTTTCAAATTTAGCAAAATGGCGGTCTGTGAAAGCTTAATTATGAATTTTCAGGGAAAAAATCACTCATTTATTATTTATAAAAAAAAAGTTTAAGTCAAAAAAAAATCTTTCGATTGAGCACAAGTTTTTAATGTCTAAAATATGATGCTTAAATTTCATTTAAATCTGTCGAGTAGTTTTTAAAATATCGTGGACACCGTTTTTGAAAACGTTATTCTGAGAAAAACGCGTTAAAAGTTTTATGCATAAATAATTAATACAAATACATTTTTAAATATTACTTACATAGAGTCTTCTATTTTTGGTACATATAATACATCTTCTGCCGATGTTTAAGCCTCCAAAATGTCGTTTTTTTTTATCTACGTCTCATTTTGCCTTCTCGAGTGACCTGATTTGCAAGTTGGTCAGTAATCTTTATGCGCTCTATATCGAGTTTTTAGTATACCGATGTGCATTAGGTCCATAATTTAATCCTATGCATTGGCAATCATTAATATTCCTTGCATACCTTCATGACGTCTCATTATAAATTTTTGAAAATGATTATAATACACGCACAACTACCTATCGACTGCTGGGTTTCACTGTCACTGAAGTACTAACACTTAATCAAATCTCAGTTAGCCAAAAGGGTCTTATGTCTAAAAGTAGAAGTATAAAAGAAATTTCGTACATTATTCTTAGAATTAATCAGGTAAAAACCGCCTTCCGTAGCAGTCGCCCCGTTTGTCAGCCCGGCCGGCTCTAGTACCGTCCACGTGTAAGTACGGACGGCAGAAGAGGGCCCTACAGTTATCGTTGGATACCTTTAAAACTAATGACCGGATCAAGTTGATATTTTCACACAATATTTTTGAAATATTTTGCTTTAAGAAAATACCAAAAAAAAATCGATTTTCTAAAAATCCTGACTACACGTAACCCCTTAAAAGAAAGGAAGTAAAAAATATTCGTCTTTTATCGAAAATATCCTGAGATCGTGGGGAACTAATACCACCAATAATATATTAGTTTATAAATTAATTAAGATAAATTATAGAAATCTCATAGAGACGAAGCTATTTATATATGAGAAACGTGTGTGGAAGTCTCTACGATAAAACAAAAAAAAATGACCTGTTTCATCTAAAATAAGGATTCTCAGGAAAATTTACCTTAGAATTCTACCGTATCAACTGAAACAGCCTGGTGGTAATTTTATGATATTATTACAAGTGTGAACAAGAGATGTCGCTACTAGCTATGTTATGTACAAATTAATTTTGATTTGAATTAATAACAATAGGTTTACCTTGTTCATCGAGTCGAGTTAGTATAGCGCTTTCTCTGTCATACAATTGCATATAAACGATAAGGACAAAATTTCCCCCACGCGGTACTGTGAGCGTCATGTATCGTTCTGAAGTATAAGGTGCGTTCACATTGCACTTCTTTATAATTTTTACCAATTATAATAATAAAATGCAAATTGATAACAATTATTTTAACGATAATTTTTATTTTTATTTAGAAACTTAATTTAAATTTATTAATACATACATATACCCACACATACATATATGTATGTATATATAAATAAATTAAAATTAAGTTTCTATATATATATATATATATTTATTTATACATTATACATTATAACATATATTATACATATATTCTACCAGAGCTAGCAGCAGAAACTTGGCCGGTAGATTCCTGCCTATGTTATGACCATGACCTAATATTGATAGTTGTCGAGATATGCAATATCAAAGTTTGCATTTTTTTTCAATACTTCTGATCTATTTTTTGCAAAAAGTTGAACTATCATTACAGTAACTTATATCGATTATGAAAAATTCATTTGCTTCAATACAACTTAAATAAAATGATAAATACCTTGTAAAAAATAAAAAAAATTCAATTTTTGCAAGGTTTTGAAATTTTGGCACAACGTTGCTTTCGATTACGCGGATGTTTTCGTGTACCTTATTTATTTTCATATTCCTACTATTAATTTATATAAATAACAATGTAAATTTTCGATTGTCCAAAATCAGAAATCTCCTTAAGTTTTTTTGACACAACGTTGCATTCGAATTCGTACAAATTATTTGAAAAAAAGGCACATTTCAATATTGATAAATATTTAGATATAAAATTTTTCAAATTCAAAGTTTTTGATAACATTCGGTCGTCTTTGCTTAAATAAAACGTTTGAACCGATGAGAAAGTGCAGCCAATCGTATTGCGATATCTTTACCTATAAAACTCAACGTTTGTCTGTCTTTCTATCTGTCGGTCTGTTCTCTACACAAATCTACACCATTTGTCCGATTTGTCTCAAATTTGGCATATTTATGCTTTAGGACATTTCCCCCCTCCCGTTCTATCCCTTTCCCCCCCCTGATATATTTTGAATGCAAATCTGTACCAATCAACCGATCGGACTCAAAATTTGGAAACTTATTCTTTAGGACCCGGCGGGTAACATAGGCGAAATTTGGTATTTACAATTGGCTATCGTCCATTGCCTACTGCTAGGCCCTGCGTGCAGTTATGGTGGTGTTTTGCGACCAATTCAAGTGATGCCACAATACATCTACGTGGCTTTCTCAAGCATCGGAATTTCGAAAACGCAATATTTATTATGCTTATACAAAAATCGTGACATTTCTATTACTTATGTACCAACATACACGATATTGACATATTTGCTATTTTCACTTGCGAAAAAATCGAAATCTTTTTCAATTTCGTCTAATTTCAACTATTAAAATTTTTAATTACGAATTACCACGTATTTTCGAATTAACGGGGTTAATCTATTTAAAAATTAACATTTGGAACTTTTTAATTTGAAAATGTCGAATTATAGGGAATTACAAATTATCGGGGTTCGAATTAACGGGATTTTATTGTATATTAGGAATCTGATACACGCTATATATGTATGTTCACCTAGAGTTTTTAAAGATAATTATCGTCAAAATGTTATCAAAAGCATATAGGTACATAAACTAAAGAGATGAAATTATAGGGTAAAATTAAAAAATAATTTAAATTCTCAATGAATACAATATTTTGTGTAAAACAACTAGTTTCAACAATCCCTTGAATACAATTATCAACAATTTGAATCAATTATCAATAATTTGAAGTCCAACCCCAGGGCCTAGCAGCAAGCAATTGGCGATAACCAATTGCTTAACTGCTTGTAAAATGTAGTGTTCACTGCTTTCACCTGTAATATGTAATTTCAGTTTTCAATATATGATTCCTTATGTTTCTTACAACCATTCTTGTAACATTACATAAGCTGTCACCAACAGATAAATTTCTATGAAGAATAATAATTTCCATTTATTATACTGTTTGAAAATTCAACTGGGAAATTAAAATGTTAATTTATATCTAAACCACCTTCATCATTAATAATACAATCAATCGAATTGTGTGTAAACATTAGGCTTTCTAATCGTCCAAATACTTCTAAGCCAACTAAGCGCGTCCGTTCTTTGGGCAAAAAATTGGATGTTTACCCATGAAACATCTGCTACGGAATGCATTTCATTAAATATGCTTTTGACTTCTAGATTCACTTCACATTCAATTCAGAATGTCTATGTGTGAATGGCCAATTGACAGAAGTTAGCAAGACACCAATTTTACCAATTTCGAAGCATCACAATTTCTTCTCCATTAAAAAAGAAACAGCTTTACGAATTAGTATGTGCAAGCCGTGCGTACGACTCACATTGTTTCACTGTGTTGGTATTTACGAGTATAGGTAAACACCAACATACGGCACGGCTTACACATACTAATTCGATTGTCTTTCTTAAGTGGAAAGAGATCTACATATCACTTAAATGTAATTCGTTATAAGTGTTTGAAAGACACTCCGCCACTTACTTTGGAATCTTATAGAACTTTCAGGAATTTTCTAGAATGTTCTCCTTCAAAACTTTCTAGAATGGGTTTTTCCGGAACCTTCTAGACTTAGCGACAGTTGGCAGGCCCATTCTGAAACAATCTGAAGCTTTGCGGCCCTCCCTTCCCATAACAAAACAATGTGCTTATAGCACATTGTTTTGTTATGGGAAGGCCCACTCCCACTGACTCTCAGCCACCCAAGCGCGGATCCAGGGGGGGGATCCAGGGGGGGGGTCATGGGGGTCATGACCCCCCCCTGGGCTGGGTCCAGGACCTAGGTGGACCACTTATTAAAATACTCATACTCACATTCAGTCACTTACTAACTTTTTTATTTTTCAGGTACTACTGTATCTTTAAGCAGAATACTGCAATCGAACTCGATTGATTTAAAAAAAGAGGCTATTAATAGTACTATAAGTGTTCTACAAAATAAAAGAGAAAATGCGGACGTAATTTACCGACAGCTTTTTGAAGAGGCTAAAGAAGTAGCTGAGCAGCTAGATGTAGAAATTAAATGTCCCAGAATATTGTCAATACATAGGACCAATAACCAACCTGCTCAATCTGCTGAAAAGTATTTCCGCAGAGCCATATACACTAGGCTGTCCATCCAAATCAGATATATATGTGATTGTTTCCGAAGAGATCAACAATATTTGGACCAAAACTTCGATTCCAACTAAGAAACGAGTTATTTAATTAGTGAAATCCAATTTCGAAAAGCATCTCAATTTGAAAAGATACCCCAAAAACAAACGAAATGATAGTTTTGAAAATAAATTGAAATATTTTTTAGTCATCTGAGAAACTTTTTGACGTTTCCGCTTGTAAATGCACTTCATTTGAATCTTGTTCATGTCTAAAACCTAAGAAAGTTTACATCAATGAGAGAAGTTTTTGTTGGATCAAATAAATGATAGGAAAATGGTTATAAGCGGTTTTGATAAGAAAGAAACGGCTAGATTAATTAAACGACAGCAGAGATAAATTTTAGAGTCAATAAGGGTAACAAAAATTCGTGTTTTACTCAAGAACCGATTATGTCTCAACAAATTGTGATGAAGATTCAGTGCGTGAATCTTCTCCAGAAACGTATCCGATAACAGAGTCATCCCCGACAAACTCGACAGAGACACCATTGACTTCAACGGCAAATTGGAATACATTGCCTTTGCCGACAGTTGCTAAAATCTGTGATAGACACGGTTTATCCACGCAATCTGCTGCTGCTGTTGCTTCTGCGGTTTTGACTGACGTCGGCTTGGTTTCTACCGAAGATTTAACTCTGGTTATTGATAAAAATAAGATCTACAGAGCTGCATCTAAAGCCCGGAAGCTTCAAAAGATATTAAAGGTATTGTTATAAAAAGCATTTACTTTGATGGACGAAAAGACCATCGCAAAGAAGTTTTAGAAGACCACATCTCAATTTTAGCACAACCTGGATAAATTTATTTGGGACACACAATACCGAAAGGCGTGGCACTGCAAAGGGAATTCTTACTTCGATCACAACTTTAGTAGAGGGTCGAGGTTGGAATTAAGATGACGTGATTTGCGTTGAATGTGACGGAACTGCAACTAAAACCGATTGGATTCAAAGATTCAAAAGTCAAAAAAACCGAAGGGTTCAGTTCAATATTTAGAGGAGTATTTGCAGAGACCGTTACAATTGTGTGTTTGTATGCTTACCCCTTCGTCATTAATTCTTGACCTTAGATGGTTGCACTTCGGGTCCTAGTGAATATAACAGAAGCCTCACAAAGTGTAGCTGACGTTACTTCTAGAGATGGCATTATAGAACCACGATGCAATCTCGAGCAGAAATGCCAAATTTTGGACACAAAAATAAGTTTAAATTTTTAGTTTTTGTCATTGATTATAATCTATATTTTGTTTATTTTATTTTCTTGTGCTTTGTTTCATTAATTTCAATACTAAAATACCTTTTAAACGTGATTTTTTTTATTATTTTAGGCAAACGGTTTAACTCTATAAAAACGTAAAATTTACAAAACTTCAAAGCTCGGTAGAGCCCTCAAGATGACAAACAATTCTATTTTTTGTTACCTTTTTCGCAATTTGTGTAAAATTACGCAAATTTTGATACCTCTTATGATTGTGTAGCTCAAAATTTTTTTTCTCATACATGGACCGGACACCCTAATATACATCCCTCTTTGGGATTCAATAATAAGTGAGCTACAGGACCATCTGTCTCTTGAAATACTTAATTTGTTTCAACTAAGCGTTTTCACGCCAAAAAGCGAATACAGTAATCAAGACATTGAAACTGTGAAACAACTAGCAACCGATTATACATTGTTACTAGATAATACTAAAGTTTCTGTCGTTGTAATCGAATATCGGCTATGGATGGTGAAGTGGCAGCGGAGTCAGGACATACCGCAGTCGATTTCCGACCTTATTTTAAATTGCGATATTGAGATGTATCCTACACTGCCTGTTAGTGTAGTGACAGCGGAAAGATCTTTCTCTACGTTGCGAAGAATCAAATCGTGGCTAAGAGCTTCAATGGTTGAAGAACGTCTAACCGGACTGCCACTTCTCCACGTCCATAAAAACGTACCCATTGGAGTAGATGAAGTGATAACGCGTTTCGGGAGAAGACGTAAAAGAAAAATTGATTTTGTTATTTAAATACAGGTAGGTATTTTTAAGTACAGTAGGTACTAGGGATGGGTCGTCCACGTCCGTCCATCGACGAGACGATCAACTAGTTGAATTCGTCAACTAGTTGATCTATTTTCAACTTTATAGATAAAAAAATAAATCTATTATAATTTTGTTTACACCACTTTTTATTGATTTTTTACATGTTTCGGGAACAATGTTCCTTTTCTCAGATTGAGCCTTAAACTAAAGTTGACAAATAATACAGATATATTTATTTATTAATAATGTCACCACAAAGTGAAAGCCTGACTTTGAAAGATTATTCTTCAATAAATTTCTAGATAACATCTCAAATGTAAAGTATTTTTAAATTATGTATTTATTTATAAATTTATAGATAATAAATAAATATAAAGGTTTTTATCATTTTATTTAACTTGTATTGAAACGAATGAATTTTTCGTAATCGATTTGAGCTAGTGTAGTGATAATCCAACGTTTTCCATAAATAAGTCAGATATATTGAAAAAATTCAAACTTTATGTCGCATATCTCCATAACTATTGATATTAGGTCATGATAGCTTTCGACTCATAATCAAGGCACATGTAATGATATGTACCTAATATATTTTTTTATACACACATTACTGCTTTGTACTTATTTATATTTTTAATTTTTATACTCATATTTTAATGCTTATACCCAATACTTTCACTGCTTATATATGTAGTTTATATTTATATTTTACTGCTTACACCTGATATTGTTGTGTATACCTACTTCTTTCTTCATTATATATAGAAAGAAGTATATAAAACAATATGTAAAAGCCTATAATGTGCGTAAACAAATAAATAATAAAATATTTCTTTTTACATATAAGCGCAAGTAGCGGTTTTATTTTCCCCGAAACTATATTCCTTCGAACTTCTTTAAATTTTAAAAATTAACGTAATAAATAAATACCTTGGAAGTATCCTAGTATCCTAGCGGAAGACCTCGACCCAGAAACCGAAGTCAAATGCAGAATTGAAGCATCGCGAGCTGCTTTTAACAAAATGAGACAGATATTCTGCGACGACAATCTTAACCTGAAACTTCGACAGCGACTGGTCAAATGTTATATATGGTCAGTCCTGCTGTACGGAGTGGAATCGTTGACCCTCAAAGTGAGTAGCATGAACCGGCTGGAAGCGTTCGAAGACACCAAAAGAAGAAGAAGAACGTAATAAAAATAGCCAACGGTTGAGCCGTCGAGCAGCGTCGCGTCGAACCGTAGACAGTTGACCATCGTCCCGATGTTTAGATAGAACGTCCGCGACGTCCGCGTAACGAAGTTGATGCGTCAACTAGTTGACGAATTCAACTAGTTGATCGTCTCATCGATGGACGGACGTGGACGACCCATTCCTAGTAGGTACTTACATTTATTAATAAAATACCTACGTTTTACTTGTAAGTATCTATTATTATCAAAATTAAATTATAACTTCTTGTGACTTTACCACGACTATGACCCCCCCTGGCGCCAAAGCTGGATCCGCCCTTGCAGCCACCCCCACCAAACTCGCATATTTTCGCATGACACCAAGAGCCATCTACCACCAGAACAATCAGGGGGTGGTAGTGTCTGGTTTTGAAGAAAAATTGGCCGGTAGGGTAACACGGTTTTTTTAATATATATTGATATATTGATTCTTAGATTTATTATCAGTATAGAAAACTTTTGTATAGAATTCGGTATGTTTTTGATTATTGAATGCAATATGTAATTACCGTCCAATCTCGTTAGTCTCAAACATTGCTAAAATAAACGAAAAAATTGACAAAAATCATTTAACCAGTTTTAATTTTTTTTTAATCAAGTTGGTTTTATGGCAGGAGTCAATACACAGTATGCAAAAGCAACGATTACTACAATTATAAATAGTGCATTGGGTAAAAATAATAAGTGTGTTGGCATATTCATAGATATAAGGAAGGCTTTTGATAGCATATCTCATTCTAGACTAATACAAAAACTAAAAAATATTGTTATCGATGGACTTGTCTTATCATGGTTTAATTCATATTGATCAAATCGTACTTAAAATGTAAAAATCCTTTATAAACTAAGTGTTTGTGAAACTATTAAATATGCGATACCCCAGGGGACGGTGTTAGGTCCATTACTCTTTATAACCTACATAAATGAAATATTGAATATAAAATTAAACAGTGAAATAATCTCTTACGCTGATGATACGGAAATATTATTAAATTCAATTCAAAAACACGGTTTGATCTCAAAAATAAAATATGCGAAGATATAAATAAATTTAAAAACTGGTTCTATTTAAATATATTATCGATAAATAGTAATAAAACATATTATGTACCGTTTTCGTAAGTCGCTCTGACCTTCCATCAGATTTTAATATTATAATTCATAAAAACGCAGATGACATTAACCATAAACTTATATGCGCAAAAATTTGCATATCTATTAAAAAAGTACATGAAATAAAATATCTTGGCAGCCACATATAAATTATAAGTATGTATGGTCAAAAGAGTTAGAAAAATGATACATATTTTCATTAGACTAAGAAACATTCTGTCAACAAAGACAATTAAAACTTTATATTATCATTTAATTCAATCGGTACTACAATATGGTAGCATTAGATAGAGAGGATCATATAAAACATCATTAAACACATTCCATTTAGCTTAAAAAGGCATAATTAAAATCATTTTAAAAAGAGCCAGAACATGCCCTACAAACCAATTATTCAAAGATTTTTGTGTGCCTAATTGGAAATTTTTGAAAAAATATCATTACTACAAATTTTTAAAGAAAATCACGAATTGGATTCTTTAACTTCTAGGTCCACAAGAACTTTCCTTAATCTGAAAATACCCAAATCTAAAACAAGCGCAGCCCAAAACCATTATATTATTTTCATTAGGCGTATTTTAGTTAACGTATTTGTTAAATAATTCGGAAGGATATTGCTTATATACTCCACATTAAAAATAGAGAGGTATCATTACTAGCTGCAAAAATCTGCGTATACTATTTCATGAGAAAAGTCTACAGATGTCTTTAGCATAGTCCTTTCAAATATATGAAAGATTCCAATTCGGAGCATATATACAACAAATATTGTATGTGGATGTTTTTGCGATAGAATTGGTGAACATTGCATTGTGTAGAGTGATCACTCAGTCCAGCTCATGTTTATGTTTATGTTTATGTTAATTTATATACGTAGCGCCGTTTTTGCGTAAGAGACGCTTCAAGGGCGCTTTACAGGTGCGAAATCCCGAAAAAATCAGTTTTTAGGTTATAAGCCCTAGACCATCATATAAAAAGACTTCCGTACACGTTTCTTATATTCACACTTATTCATCTTCTCTGCGAGACTTCTATAATTTATCTTAATAAAAAAATGGCTTTGAGGAAAACGGTCAGACGAGGAATTTATCGTCGAAATAAAAACCTTTTTTGCCGAGTTCGACATATCACATTTTTGGATGGCAAAAAAGTTGGAATATCGCTGGACTGAAAGGAGAATGTAGAGAAATAAATAATAATAATCTGTTTCTTTCCCTAACACGGGCTCTCTTCATACATTTAAATTCAACAAGTTTTTTTTTATAAAAAGCCATATTTATCTTATATAAATTCTTCATAATATTTGCTACCTTTCATTTGCCAGGTGCATTTCAAACGGTTCGCGATTTAAATAGCTTTACTAAAACATAGTCGTGTTTTGCAGAAAGCGGGCAGACTCTCGTAACGAATGTTTACTCACTATGGAGAACCTCAAACGGATAGTGAATATAACTTTTTATGTTTACGTTTCTATCTTATTTTGTAAGTAATATAAAAAACTTATAAACTTTGTTACCCTGAATTACAATAATTATAAAATTATGAAAGTTACGAAACGTAAGAATAAAATGAAAGTTAAAGTTTTTTTGAATTCCTAAAATCACAATAATATCAATATTCTTAAATAAACAACTTCAGATAATTTTTTTATTATGTATTTTGAGATTCCAATAGGTAATGGAGTCTATATGGAAAAATAATTTTGTCTACATATAACATCGAAATAGATCACAGTACGACGGCCGAATTCAACCGATAACTCTGTTCAGTAAAAATAAATTTTCGCTCCCTTAGGAAATTTCATGTGTATTTTTAATTCAATTTAATGGTGCTTATTTTTTATATGACTGCAAAATTTACTCTTGTACCCTCTATTTATTAGAATATTTATAGCAAAAATGTAATAAAATGCCAGATCGTTCCGTTTGATTCGTATTAGAAAGCAAAAATAATATTACTCTCATTTTTTTTTGATTGACTCTGGACACATAATTTTAACGTAAGAAGCTAATTATGTTTATCGCTAAACGCGAGAGGAATTTATCACATTTCTTTTATTTAATTTAACACAAATTTTGTCGTTCTGTGTTTTATAAGTTTTGCGCGGTTGGCGTTTGAAATTTTTCATTTTTTCATGACATCGATAATCTGTACCTACATAAGTACCTTGTGACCTTGAGCATGTGGAAGTGGAGTACATGATTAGAACAGTTCATTATACGAGAAACACAGTCCCAGAATGTATAATTTTGTAAGAATTCATCTCTAACGACTGACACGACCGAGAACGATAAGATCTCAGGGAAGATCTTTGTCTGTAGCAACAGTAAATTAATTACAATTTTCAAATAGTATAATTTGACACAAAATAATTAATATAGAAGTATCATTACCAGTTTCGAAATTTACGTATACAAACTTGTTAAGAAGAAAAAATAACTAAAGATGTCTCTAGCAGAGACCAGTGCAGTATGAATTGTTTTTGATTCGAAACATATACAGAACTTTCAAAAAATTTGATAATGTGTGGATGTTATTACGATGGAATATGGTGAACGTTTCATTGTGTAGAGTGATTAAGCCAGTTCATACAGGTTTTAAGCCCTGAGCCCATCATGTAAGAGACTTCCATCCACTTTTCTCATATATGAATAGCTTCGTCTCTGTGAATTCTATAATTTATCCGTAATTAAATAATTAAGATTTAATTTTTACATAGGTAGGTATATGTAGTATATTCCAAGTTATTTTTTACAGCTTTAATGTGACAACTAACTATCCATTATTGATACTTCCAATTATCCGCTTAGTTTACCACCATTATTCCATTTCTGTAACAAATGTGGGGAGTGTCCAATGTTCGGCCCAGGGCGCAGTGGCTGAAAACAATCTTCATAAAATAGATTGACGTTACGCCAAGTTGCGCTTGCATGACGTATAATTGACTCATAACGCTTTTCCATCGAATATAACCATAAACATTCGATAGTACAAAGTTATGTCAAGTGAAAGCAAACGAGGCCCAGACATAGCTACAGATCAGTTCATAATCATCTGCCACATTAGATGGAAAAATGACGTGAATGTAACATTCATGGGAAAAACAGAACGTGAGAAAAATCAGCTATCAAAAATTGGCTTATTGCTGACATTCATCATAAGATCACTCAGCATGCATACATCGGACATCCTGGATACCAGGCACTGCAGATCAGTTTCATTGTTAGCCACTAATCCTGCGTCGTCTGCGTATAGTAGGCAGGATATGGTGAGGCCATTCATTTTCGTTCCAACTTCTAGTTCCTTCAGTTCTTTCATACAATTATCCATACACAGGTTGAAAAGTCATGGTGACATTACGCATCCCTGTTTGACACCTGTTGTAATATCAAACCATGATGTGAATGCCCCATTAATTCTCACGCAAGCACTACTTCCTTTATATAGGGATGCAATTGCCTGTAAGAGTTTACTCTTCACCCCGTATTCAGACAAAATGTTCCATAATTTTCGTCTTATCACTCTGTCATACGTTTTTTGGAGATCCACAAAAGCAGAAAAAAGTTTTTGGTTCTTTGCCAAAAACTTTTCCGTCATCTGGCGCAGTGAGAAAATCTGGTCCATGCATCCTCTTCCACTCATGAAAGCTCCTTGTACATCCCACACTTTTTCTTTCGTTGTCAACATCACTTTTTCTATCAAAATTCTCGCATACAGTTTGCCAACAGAGCTCAATAGGCTAATGGCCTGATAGTTCACGCAATCCATTCGCGACCCTTTTCCTTTGTATAGAGGCACGATAACAGCTCTTTTCCAATCCTTAGGAGTGTAGCTGCCCTCTAAACATTGGTTGAAGAGTCTATGAAGCCACGTGAGTATTATTGGACCACCACTCTTAATGTACTCGGCAACTTTGTCATAACCCACAGCCTTGCCATTCTTCATGTGCTTCAATGCCCTTTTGATTTCTTCCACAGTTATCTCATTCACACTGTCGTCACCATTCATACATGCATTGGACGCCTCAAAGGAATCATCATTCACATTCCCATTAGTCTCGTACATTTCTTCAAAAAATTCTATCATCTTCATCTATCTTTTATTTCGTTTTCGTTCCTAAGCATCTTTCCATTCTTTGACATTATAGCATTCACACTACTTCTTTTCGTGTCACTTCGAGACTTTTTAACTTCCTTCCAAATGTTCTCTTGGAAGTTCTGAGTCAATTTAAGTTTCTCGTCCTTCCTCAAACGCTCCTTTCTTTCTTTCACTCCGTGCTTTACTTTTTTCTTACATACATCATGTAAATCCTTTGCCAGAGTATATCCGAAGAATTGTTGAACGTGCCAGAAACTCATGTATTAAGGACTATTTTTTTTAACAAATAGTAAAAATATATTTTTTTAACAAATAGTAAAAATTAATTAAATTATTTATTTTATTTTTATTTTTACGTTTCAACAGGCCAGGAGGCCCAATTACAGAAGCGAAATACATCACAAAACACCCAGACTTGAGTAAATCACATAGATTAACATTGTTACCTCACCGGGAATCGAACCCGGAACCCTTGGTGTGGGAAGTCAGTGTCATAACCACTGCGCTACGAGGGCCGCCGCTATTCTAATAGAGAGGAAGCTTCAAACATAACACTTGCAGAAGTGTTACTTTGAAGTGACGACGGTGATGGTCAAGTGGCGAAAAACGGGAAGGCAGCTGGAATTGACGAGATAAAGAGAGAGATTTGACAAATTTGACGAGAAAACAAATCGCGCAGAGATGAAGCTGAACGCTGATAAATCCTGAATCATGGTGATTTTCAGAAGCGAAGAACAATGTAACATGACGTACCAGAATAGACAAAAATAGACGTCTAAAATAGGTGAATAGTATCAAATACCTCGGTGTAATAACATCTCAGGATGGAAAACAAGAAAGTGAATTGGATAGGAGGATAGAAGCCGCAAGCCGGTAGCTCGATCCTGTGTTATCCTGTACTTAGAAAAGCGGAGCTCGGCTGGTGAACAAAATTGGCAGTATTCAAATCAGTTTTCAGGTCAACCCTAGTGTATGGCCATTCAAGTCTTTATCCTACAACTGTCGTATTTCTTACACCTATTCATATTACAAACAATTATGTTTTACACATTCCACTAAAATAAGCAGAACAAAAGAACATAGTAATTTCACTTAACACACTTTTTTTTTTGTTTAATATAATATACAGTTTATTACACTATTTTACTCTAGTATATTAATAATATAATTAGTACATTTTTGATGTGTAAAATCTTTCCTCTCGCTTTCCTGCAATCTCTGGGAGTGATTTCGTTAAAAAAGACGGAAATGCGTAACAGGAAATAAGACGCGCGCGATTTCATTTAACCAATGAGCACGCGCGGAGCACGCACGATGGACAAATCATCGTTTATAAACAAATCAATCTCCAGCAAGTGTCCATCACAGCGAAGACGCATACTAACAGCCAATGCTTCTGATTTTGTATGTATGTTGCAAGGCTGGTGTCAAGCATGTGGATGTTGCAATTTTGGCTTATATCTTTGAAACTATCCAATAAATTCATTATTTTTTTACATTAATGTAAACATAATAAATTATAAAAAAAACATAAAAACAAGTAAAAATAACTACACTTAATGATTTAAATTCTCAAATTTCTTGTAATTTATGAGATTATTTTAAATATTTATTCTAAGTTTTCATACAATATGTATGGCGGCACACTACCGCCATCTATGAAAATAAATAAAAACATATAATTGACCAAACACATTTCTAAACAAAATGCGTAAGTATGTAGATATACGGTAACTACCTAGTGCGGTAAAATCCAATAATTAATAAATGCACATACATTTTCTTATTTCATACCAATTATTAATTTATTTATTTTTTACAAAATAGAGCTAGTTACATATGTTGGATTTTTCTCTTCTACGTGAGTGACATAGACTCATGTGTAGAAGAGGAGTATCTTTACATTTTATTATTTTATAAATATTATATTATAAATATGTTATAAATATATTATAAACATCATATGATGCAGACGTCGCAAATTATAGACCTGTTTCTAAATTGTGCACAATTGCTAAAGTTTTCGAGAAGGTTATACACGATCAAGTCTATGCAGCTCTTCATCACTCCTTTCATCCAGATCAACACGGATTCATCAAAGGGAAGTCAACCGTCTCCAATCTAATCCTCTTTAATGACTTTCTAACTGATACAATGGATAAAGGACTTCAAACAGATGTGATCTATACTGATTATAGTAAGGCGTTTGATAGAATAGATCATCATCTGTTGATTAATAAGCTTTTCTTGGCCGGAATACGTGGTGACTTGCTAAGATGGTTTGCATCCTACATCGATAATAGAACTCAGGCTGTGGTAGTAAGCAATTACATGTCGAGTTGGGTTGTAGTTCCCAGCGGAGTACCTCAGGGATCACTGCTGGGGCCATTGTTGTTTATAATCTTCATTTCCGATATTCACGATTGCTTTCGTCACTCTAATGACCTAATTTTTGCCGACGATATGAAAATTTTTAAACCAATTTCTAGTATTTACGATTCGTTCAATCTACAAGATGATTTGCTAGGTTAGATAATTATTGTAAATTAAATAAACTTGACTTGAATCCCTCAAAATGTTCTTGTGTAGTTTTCACACGCAAAAATAATATAATATCATTTTACTATATACTAAAAGGAGAACAATTAGAAACAGCTACACCAATCAGAGATTTAGGGGTGATCAATGATAGAAAATTATTATACGATGAACATATCGATTCTATTATAAGTAAGGCTTATATGGCTTTAGGTTTTATCATGAGAATGTCTAAAGATTTTAAGTGTGTAAAGACATTGAAAGTACTTTACTGCACTTTTGTCAGAAGCAAACTCGAGTATGCAACGCAAGTATGGAACCCCCAGTATATGATCTATGTAAATCGCTTGGAACAAATTCAAAAAAAATTTATTCGCTTTCTCAACTTCAAATTCAATTGCGTTTCTGACGATTATGGCAGTTCATGCAAAATATATCACATCCTACCATTATACAAACGTCGCAAAATAGGTGATTTGATGTACCTACTAAAAATTGTATCAGGCAACGTCGACTGTCCTGAACTATTAAATAGACTAAAATTCCATATTCCCTGTAGATCTCGTAGACACAACCCAGTCTTTCACATTGATTTTACCTCATCCAACTATCGTCGTAATTCATATTTCTTGAGGGTATGCGATGCATTCAATAAACTGATAAGATTATTGGTTATTGATCTGTTCGAGTGCAGCCACACAAGATTAAGAAAAATTTTGAGTGCTGAATTTTTTTTCCATGTAATAGTTAAGTTTCTTTTTCTTTTGTTTAAATTTTTTATTCTTTTTTTTATATAATTTTTAATATGCCTTAGTAATTCATAATTATTTATCATTACTGACATACTTCTAAATGTGGAGACCTGTAAATGGCCATCTATATTGTATCAATGTTTTCTATGGTTTTTTTGTGCTGTTGGTCTTCCATGAACATTAAATAAATAAATAAATAAATAAATAAATAAATAAATAAATAAATAAATTAATAAATAAAAATTAATAAAAAAATAAATTATATAATAAATGAAATAAATAATAAATAAATAAATAAAAGAATAATAAATAAATATATACTAATTAAATAAATATAACTATTATAAATAAATAATATAAATAAACAATATTATAAATAAATAAATATTATAAATATATGGGTATTAGCTTTTTTAAATTTTGATGTTAATTTCTATTGCTGCTCAATTGATATTTTTAATTGTGAGATGTCAAATGTTACACATCATAATATGCGACTGCTGTAAGGCTCGCTCGTTTTTTTCTTTTCTGTACCTCTCCAAAAAGAGACTAACTCTTGTGCTTGGAGAGGCAACATTACATATTAGTATCTCTTAAACATTATTGTCCTTTTAAATGAGACTTGGTCCGGTATCCTCTGTCTGTCTCTGTGGCTGGCCGGCAGTAGCCGTGTGGCCGTCCCTCCGAGCGCCGCCGCCGGGATGCGGCTCGTATGGGAACGACCACTTTTGTCGAAAGTTTTGTATTACGATTATGGAACATAAAAGAGTTTTATATCTTTACTATAAAAAAACTAATCCATAAAAACCAAGTTTTTATTTTACTCCCTTTCTTTGTAAATTAGGTTTACCATCATGTAATAATTGATTGACTGAAAATGAAACATGTCTAGACAAATATCTTTGTCAAAAATCTCTAAAAATATCTCTTTATTATTTGATTTCTTCCCAAAAAACCGAATTGTCATAAATTTTCGAAATTCGTAGTGAAGTATCTATTATACCTACCAACGGAGTAATTCAAATTTTAAATATTCCGTGACGTTATCGGGCCGCCGGCGCCGTCGGTAGTAATCAAACTTTTGTAATGATTCCAATTTGAAAAAAACATTAAAATTTCTAAAAATCCAAAATTATACTATAATTATTATTATTTTTTAACTAAAATTTGATAAATCTTTTTGATCGTCGCCACGAGTCTGCTTGCAAAGTTTCAGCTCGATTGTATCACGGGAAAAGTGTTAAATATCGATCCAAAGTTTTTTTGTCAAGAAAACAAGCAAGCAGACGCCACGAGTTAAAAGAAGGAAGTAAAAGAATATAAGGCTGAAACTCGCGAAACACTATCTTATGTGATAGTATTTATTTATTTTAAACCATATTGATATTTCATCTAGGTCATTTTTGTTAAATAAAATTATCTAAAAATGATTTCGGTATTGTAAATGAAGTCTAAATTACTTCATAAAAGTAATCGGTTTCAACAATTAAGCGTAACCCAGATACATATATCTATGTATATATGAATTTACAATTCATCCTCCTGTATTTACCTGCTCGGCGCGACGTCACCAGAATCAATCTTTATTCCGGGCCCGCAGTAATCCTCTGGAGAGCTTCCCCTTCATTTAGGTGCCTTGTCCAATCCGGGCCAAGCGGCGCAGCGGCCACCGCGTCAGCGTCTATTTAGCAGGAACCTACCTAGTAAATACTATAATGCAAGCCGCTCTGGTGTGGAAGAAAAACCAGGGAAACATAGCGAGGGGAAAATCAAGCTCATTTCATTTAGTCGCGGGACGTGGTCTTGGGAGGCAAATAAAAACACTGGAAATTAATTTCGTTTAATTTATTACCAAAGAAAGTCCTGGGCACGACTTAAATTAAATTGTAGTACCGTTATTAATTTTATAGTCGCTTAATGTCTTCCGAATATTCCACTCTCTACACTATTGAATTGCTCCTTAATTCAAAACTAATTAACGCTGTCTCTATTGCTTAGATTACTTTTGCTAAACTCCTTTCAATGTTCGCTCATAGAAACTATTCGCCCCGGTTCAGACCTGCAAATTACTCGTATTTTCATAACACAAGCGTTTAGCTTAGTTTGAAAATACTAAGAATATTGATGTAACACGTATTCCGTATTCGCATCCCTATTTTATTTTTAAAAAATTAAAAAATTGTGGGGTATAAAATCAAAGGCAGCAATATCTCTGTGAGATATTTCTGAGATAAATACAAATACAAAAACCTGTCACTATTCAAAGGAATTTCTCTGAATTCTACGAAACTTACATCAATTACATTGGAAATAATTTTTTAAAAACGATTGCCACATCAGTTTACTTTTGTGTATTTGTATACATAAACATTTAACTTTTAAATTTGGATATCGCTGTTTTTGCTAACAAAAAGTGGACATTGTAGCTTTCGCTATTTGCTATAATGTTTCAGTTTAAAATCGACCTAAATTCTCGCCTAGCAAACTTCATAAAGCGGCCATTTGGTCACGTGACACTTGGGGTGAAAGTGGATATTGCTGCCTTTACTTTCAACAGTGATTTGAAAATATAATTTTGGAAGGGATAAAGCTACGTTTCCTATATAATCTCGAAATCAATACATTCTAATTAGTAATATTTGGTGACTGCATTCAAAACGTTATTTTTTTTATTTTTTGGATATTGCAATAATTAAATTTTTTAACAAAATAAAATATAGAAGATGATAAAACTAGGATTTTATATTTTTTACGAGTATTCAGTTAACCTTTTTATAATTGTTTCAAAATTAAAAAAAACACATCAAAGAATAAATGCTTATACTCGTTTCTATGACTTTAAAATAGTTGTATGTCATACATTTCCCCTAAATGTTGAGTAGTTAATGTGAAATACCGATGAATACGGTCAAATCATTTGATGCATTCATCGAGTCCCATTCAAAACGGCCGCAGGCTTTATCAAATGGTTGTATTCGCTTTAATCAGGGTGAATTAAAAAATAATTATTTTAGCAGGATTCGCTTTAAATAATTCTACATATTTAGCAGGATTCGCTTTAAATAATTCTACATGTATACTTTCCCGTACGATTAATTAAAATCTGATTTTTTATTGCACGTATTTGGGAAACATTACAGTTCTCATTGGCTCGGTTGGCATTTACTGCATGGCACATTCGAGGGGTGAGCAATCTATTTGACCGAATGTATGGCCGACATTTTTAATATAATTGTCACAACGGGGAAGCGCTGGACGTTGGTTCTGCTTCCTTTATGGAGCTGGACACGGCGGGGGAGGGGGGGGGGAGGTGGTGCGCCCGACCCGGAGCGCAGGGCGGACCAGAATGCTCCTCTAACCGAGTTATGGAGATGAGATTGATTGTGTTACGCGGTCCAGCGTTGGACTGTTTGGCTGCGCATTGCTGCCGCACACTGGCCGAGCACAATACAGTCGCGGGAGATGGACCGAATCGATGTGATTATCATTACGGGCCAACAATAGAGCCAAATAGTTCATTCTTATTTTCGAGATCAAAACGTATTGCGTTGTATTCAAAATACTGTAAGCGAAATGGTAGAAGGAATTGAGCGCTGTCCGAATCCCTTGCAATATGTCACATTGGAACAACACTATGGAATGCTTAAGAACAGCCTAAAGTACTCTAGGATTATCTGCAACATTCAGGAGACGCAGGAAATTGTCTAGAAGCGACGGGAAACTTCTTCTAAACACTAGAAAGGAAAGGAATCTTCTCGAGAGTTCAGTGTATCGCGTATATAAAGCAGCACCGCGCTGCCCAGTTGAGTTTGTGTTGAAATTTTTATCGGTGCGAAGTAAGCGCGGGATAACGGCCGATGTGTCCAGTCGTGGATTTTCGGAGCGACAGATATTAAGCGAAATAATCGAACAAAGTATCTAAGTAGCGAAATTAAAAATGTTATTACTTTTTGCGAGAATTGGATGCGTTCTAATAAAGCGTTCTAGGCGATAATAAAGTATTCATAGATAAGTAATAAATTGCGAAATAGTGTGTTTTAAAAAAAAGTGCATTAAATTAATTCACGTTAAGTGCCTTTGTCAATTTAATAAAATAATTAATCACTTATTAATAAATCGCTAATTAATTTCCAGCGTTTTCATTTATCTCCCTTAGCCACGACACGTAAACAATACTATTGTGTTTTAAATAAAAGTAAATTAATTATTAAATTAATTAAAAATATGAAAGAAAGAAAGTTTGAGGATAAGATCAAGACAGAACTGCAAGAAAAAAGTAAAGAATAAATAAATGAGTGCTCGGCGGACTGGACCACAAAGGCTTTATCAATGGGTAGATGGCGCTATATGGTGACTGAGATAAATGGATTTCCAAGTCCCACGAGATCGCTAAAGGAAAATAAATATTCTAAAGAAGTACAGAAAAACCTATCTATCGAAAAAATATTTAATTACACACGGGATACGAACCAAGAATGTTTTCTCTCGATGATTGCCTTCCTGATACCAATTTTGCTGTTAACATAATATTACGAAAAATTTATGACTAACATGATGCGTAGTTCCGTATAAATGATACATAAATATTTTATTCCGTTTTCAAATAGCTATCAACTTAATATTGTGCAATGGACGCTAAAAACCTTTGGATCGCAGCGCCATCTTACGTGAGACTTACGTGAGACGGACGTTAAATATGAAGACGCTTCCTCTTTGATCACCTTATTGCTTCTGGCGCTGAGAGGGCACCAGGTGTCGTCAAATATTTTATTATTATATTAATTATGTCGCCAAATATTTCTTTTAACGTCACATTTATGATTGGAGCAAAATCCAATAGATGTTCCTAACACTGTTTGGATGTTATGATTGGAACAAAATCCACTAGATGTCACTCTAACACTGTTTCCGTTTAACTTGGTTTAAATAATTAAACTCAACCTTTTCTTCTTTAGTACAGTAATTCCAAGTAGAACCCTTTTTTAGAGTGACGCTTTCGAGTGATTTTTTAAAATATAAAACGGTGAACCAGAAAAGGGGGAAATCGACAAAATTTTAAAATAACATCAAGAAAATTCGACTTCCATCAATGAAAATGTGTTGTGGCATTACGAAAAACTAGATCATCGGAAGCGTAAAAAGGCACCGAATAAGGGGAAGGTCTACGAATGAGAGAAAGAGGTCAGACTAAATAAAGGAGATGACTGGCGTAGCAAAGTGCAGCACTCAATATGGAGAGAGTGGAGGCGAGTACTCAATACAACATCGAAGCAGGTGAGCTAAAGAACCAGAAGGAATAAAATCTTGCAATGGACGACTTTAGAAAAATAAATATGGTACTAATTCAAACAGACGTCAAGTAATGATTCAGATTATTTTTCTTTTTTTACAAATATTTAAAACAATGAAGCTGTTAGCAGTACAATGAGTACAATGCAGTGAAGAAGATACTGTATTTATCAAATATCTAAATTTATAACTCAGCTAAAAGCAAAACTTCAAAACTCCCTAGTTTTTTCTTGATTAGGTATACCTTGTCCAGATTCGTTAGATCCGCGTTTTTCATAAAAATATATTTATAACAAATTTACGCGGTAATTTTAATTAAATTTGAAACAAACAAATGACTCATTTCTCAGCATGGCAGCTATGTTTGTCATTTCTGAGGTTGAATGTGGATGTTCAAAATAGCTAGGGCCAGCTCTGGTATTTTTGGAACCTCGAGAATAGGCATCAAAACCATGACTATATTAATTTCGTTGAAGTCAACTGTTACACGTTATGCAAATAAGCAGTCAAATAACAATGCAGTTCAATGTAGTGAAATGTACGATGCGCCAATGGTCCCCACAAATCGACTTAAAATCCTTTTTTCGCTAAAATCTTAACAGGTAAGCGCATTATACCCTGATTGTTCACAGGGTCCAAAACCTGGGTCGTGTTTTTTAAAATACATTATTCCGGGAAGAACAACATTAAACACTACGATAAGAAAGACTTAAAATTGCAAAGGACAAGATTTAAGCAGAAAGTACAAAAGATAGCTTACAGAAAAAGAAAAATTGGAAGCAGTCTTATACAGATACTGATTATATATAAAGGTATTTGAATGAAGGAAACATCACTAGCATCACCTATAGCTATTGAAGAATTATTTTTTAAGAGCTTTTGCCACTAATTTTTGTTCGTTACTGGAGACTTTTTAGTTCACTAGGTAATGCGTTATATTGAGTATAGGCGATGAGTTGAGAGTTAATAATACCAAATTAAGTCATGCGAGTTGATGACAATGAGTGTATTTGATTTTGCGTGCTTGTTTTGTCCTGGTTAAATGTTGGTGTGTGATGAATATTAAATTTCTTGTACATAATATGGCGGTTGTAATGTTATATTTTGGCCGAGTCGTAAAAGGAAGTATTTGTGCCAAGTGAGTATATTATCTTTGACATGTGCATCCCGTAGTAGTTGGTAAATAATACTTATGGCTCTATTTTGGATTACGTGTATTTCTGACGTTTGTCTCTTGGTACTAAGTAGATAACTGAACTGGGAGTAGATTAGGAATGCCTATTTCAATTCCAAAGGAAGGGAAAAAATACAAAAAACATTTTAAGAATATATTTTTATCTACGCAAAAAACACAGAACGTGTCCCTGAAATCCTCATACAGATAAACACAACTCAATTATATTGTAGGAGATTTGAACAAACGCTCAATTATGCCCGATAATAACATTGTCTTCACAATGAAAAATCTTAATTTTTGCTTGATTTTATATCTGTACCTATATTTTATGTTCTCCCATTATGCTTTATAGTAAAGGATTATTTTGACTACACCTTCCCGGAGCGTTAGGTTTGAAGACGTACTGCATTGAACGGCTGCCACATGCACTAGGGTGTGTCAATTTTTTTTTTGTGTTTTTTCATGAGTACAGCAATATAAAGATTCTGATAAGTTTATCTATCTCCGGATTGAAATACATTATTCGATGTTTTTTTTCCGAGGTGAATTCCAATTATAATCAGTAATCGTTACTTTCTTGACATGGACAATTCGTCATGATTATAAGTATGAGATTGCTTCCATTTCTGTCGTCCAACATAATACGTTGCTAAAGGATTTTCGCGTTGTTTAAAATATTATTTTAATTAAAATAGATTTTATTTTTGTAATAAGTAAATGTTACTTATACAATTTTAATTTTTTTTTATTATAGAAACACATTTTTAAAAATTTTTAACCGCGTTATAAAAGCTTTTTTTTTTTACATAATATGTATTCTCTACAGTTGATCTGGAGGCAGAAGATGATATCTCATTCTAATCAAATATTAAAAGTAGGCTAAAAACATCATTTGGTATATTTCCCTTGCTATGAAAGATAGAAACAAGATTTTTTTTCATACAACGGTGACTCACCCTAATGTGCACTCGACCTAACAGCAATATACTATTTTAAAGGTGTTTTATAGAATTAGATTTTTATAGAAATGTAGCAACGTCAACGGAGGATATTTTGAGAATTTACGAGATTAAACAAACAAACATGTAGAAAATATTTTTATATCTAAGTTACTGTATTTTATCCTCTAGGGAAGATTATTGTTTAAGATAAATTATAGAAGTTTCACAAAGACGAAGCTATTTACAAGGGAAACGTAATTTGTGGATATTCTTACGGTGAAATTGATGAAATTGCATCGTGTTAAGTGATCACTTAAGCCAGCTCGTACAGGTCATCAGCCCTGGGCCATCCTGTAAAGTCTTTCGTACACGTTATTTACTCTTACTTACTATCACGCTGTTTCCTGTTGGGGGGGGGGGTAGGTAGGCAGAGACGTTTCTCATACAAATAGCTAGCTTCGTCTCTGCGAGACTTTTATAATTTATCTTAATGAAATACAAATGTAATAAAATGCAAATAAACTATACTGTATACCCTACTTTTGGGTAAACTTGCATATGTATATATAAAATACGAGTATCGTGCAGCTCCGCTTCTTGCTCAGTAACAAGGTTAAATGTTTTTGCTTTGTCCGCTTTATTTTGAACCAGAATAAACTAATTTTCAGAGTGCCAGTTAAAGTAAGTGTTTTATATCCCCGATAGAAGGTGGGCCTGGTAAAGAAGGCACATATAAACTGGTACGGCTACCGTGAAGAGCCTTTAATTAACAATGTATTAAAGGTAGCATGATACGCTATGCTGGGGTCATTTCGCTGGTACCTTCAGAGAATTGAAAACCCGAAAAGAATATCACTATTTGACGAGTTATTTATTTTAAATCAGCCGTTTAGTATTACTAATATTGGGTACTTCATCGCCATTCAATCAATAAGCGAATATAAAAAACGTATGCTGTGGTTCTAAAAATAACACTTGAGAGACATTTTTGAAATATGTATATACAAATATTGTGAAATATAACTTGCATTAAGGTCCATGGAAAACATGTTTCCTCTCTATATAAATACGACGTGCCTTGAAGATAAGATCCATGATATTTAATCAATTAATAACCTAAAAAAAACAAAGTTACTCGAATCATCCGCCAAAATCCTTACTGGGTTGAAAATTAAAGGGTTTCCAGGTTTACCATTTTATTTCGCTTTGTTTACAAAGCAAAATAAAAATCCTTCCTGCAAAACAAAGCAAAATATTTTTTCACTCGCACTAAAACGGGTAACTGTTTTACCGCTACGCCTCTGCTGCTATATGACCATACCAATTAAAAGAGGAAATTATACTTTGCATTCAACTTTTTACAGCAATAATAAAATTGGGAAACCCTATTCCCAACAACCATGAAAAGGTTACAAAAAAGTTCGTTCATTTGCTTGTAAAAATACGTATCGATAATATTTGCATTTTCTTTTTATTTATTAAGAATACACGCCCTGATTTACATAATTAAAAAATAAGCATAGCTATACAAAATATGAAATAATATCAACAATATAAATACAAAAATTCATAAGAAAAGTCAATCAAAGTAGTAAGTAAGAAAGTATTAAGTAAAAGAAAAAAAAGTAAATCATAAAAACCAAGTTTTTATTATACTCCCTTTCTTTGTAAAATATAACAACAATTAAAGACGAATTAAAACATATAACATAACACTAAACTTACAGTAATTTAATATATTTCTAAAATGTCAGATGTTTTGAGCTTTGATAAGACACTTCATGCTTTGAAGATTAAATTCTAAAAACATTTGTCAGTCAATTTAGATTTTCGACATTCGTAATGAAGTACCTATTAGGGTTAAAAATTGATCCAAAGTTTTTTCACCCGGCAAACCGGCAAGCAAGCAGACGCCTTAAGTTAAAAGAAAGGAAGTAAAAAAACTAACCTATAAAAACCAAGTTTTCATTATACCTACTCCCTTTCTTTGTAAAATATAACAACAATTAAAGACGAATTAAAACATATAACATAACACTAAACTTACAGTAATTTAATATATTTCTAAAATGTCAGATGTTTTGAGCTTTGATTAGATACTTCATGCTTTGAAGATTAAATTCTAAAAACATTTGTCAGTCAATTTAGATTTTCGACATTCGTAGTGAAGTACCTATTAGGGTTAAAAATTGATCCAAAATTTTTTCACCCGGCAAACCGGCAAGCCGGCAAGCAAGCAGACGCCATAAGTTAAAAGAAAGGAAGTAAAAAAACTAACCTATAAAAACCAAGTTTTCATTATACCTACTCCCTTTCTTTGTAAAATATAACAACAATTAAAGACGAATTAAAGCATATAACATAATACTAAACTTACAGTAATTTAATATATTTCTAAAATGTCAGATGTTTTGAGCTTTGATAAGACACTTCATGTTTTGTATAGTGAAGTACCTATTATGTATACCGACGGAGTAATTCAAATTTAGAAAATATTCCGCGACGTTATCGGGCCGCCGTAATCAAACTTTTCTAATGATACCAATTTGAAAAACCCAATACAATTTCTAAAATCCGAAATTATACTATAAATATTAATTTTTTTAACGAAAATTTGATAGATCTTCTTGCCAAGTCTACGAGTCTACTTGCCAAGTTTCAGCTCGATTGGATTACGGGAAAAGGGTTAAAAATCGATCCAAAGTTTTTTCGACGGCAAGCAAGCAGACGCCACGAGTTAAAAGAAAGGAAGTAAAAAAAAAACGAATACGTAAACAGTAGATACAAAAGAAGAAAGTGATTTTAAAAAGAAAAAATAAACAAGATAAATACAACAAATAATAAATAACATAATTTATTTAGGAAAACTAAAAAATAGAAGATGAGTAGATTTGTCTATTGAATGTGTGTAATGTAGCATAAAATTTATCAACTGAACTGTGTTGATTACCTACGCCCTAGACAATGCTATCTATGTATGGGCGAATTCATACTCTAGTAAGTGTGCTGGGTAAATTAAATAAATTAACTCGGTCTGTCGCGAAACAAATCGCCCCGGTACTCTGTAAGTAATCACTAGCTGTGCCCGCGCGGCTTCGCACGCGTAGAAGTTTAGTACACTGTTTGGATCGTCATAGAACTTTCGCGAACCTTCTAAAAAATTCTCCTTCTAGAACTTTCAAGAAATTTATCGAATGTACAGGAACCTCCTAGACACACCGATACATTCCGCCACTCAGTTTAGAACCTTATAGAAATTTCGGGAATTTTGTAGAACCTTCTCCTTCCAGAACTTTCTAGAGCAGGTTTTTCCGGAACCTTCTAGACTCACCGACACAGTTGGCGCGCCCATTTTGAAACAATCTGAAGCATTTGCGACCTTCATATATATATATATATATATTGATATTGATTTGTAATAACTCAGGGGAGTCTAATGCACTGTTAATAATTTTATACAGACAAATTAAATCACTTACAGTCCTCCAATATTTTAATTACACTCACTAAGAAAACATAACTAATTTGGTCCAAAGAAATGTATAATTTATCAATCTTAAAAATTTGTTTTGAACCCTTTCGATCTTTTTTAAATCCTTTCGAACATGTGATGTTCTCCAAAATCGACCAAGAGCTTAATGGAAAATCCACCTTAAAAATAAGTAATAAAAATTAGTAATAAGTATTTTCTGTTAAGGATTTAGTTTGGCAGAGCAATTGTGGTCACTGATAATGAAGAAACATTTTACGTCTATGTATTAAATACATAAAAATTAAAAAAATATATTTAAAAATGATATCCTGTTTACTTTCACTATTTTTTATAACGTTTAGAACATTTCCGATGTTAACACATCATCTTCAGTAATGTTAATAATACTAAACTTTAGACTAAAGGACGGCGTGAGGAGTTGGGTAATGATTAGAGTACGGTGGATATGTAGGCGTGGTCATTAGGCGCAGAAGAGGGGACGTAATAGATGGAGTTTGAATATTGATTAATTTTTGTTACTATTAATCGCTAAGTTTTCTAAAATATCTAGTTTCTTTCCTTTTTAACATATGTTTATTAAATCTACGCTATTACTGTCGAAACGATGACCTTCAGTTTTTACGTGGTCTGCTATTGTTGAAATGATTGTGAATTGCCACGCGTACATACTCACCGTACTCTAATCTTCACCCCACACCTCACACCGTCCATTAATTAGTCTTAATTTTATTATTTGTAACATTACTGAAGGTGATACGTTAGCATCGAAAACCTTCTAATTGTTGCAAACACAGTGAAAGTAAACAAAGGTATCATTTTTTAAATTTAAAAAGTTACATAAGAAAATATTTGGATTTAGATTGGAAACATTATGTGTACATCTACCAAATTATAACTTATATTCTTCTGCATACAGTGTCTCCTCGCAGAGGCCGGTGCGAGCCGAGGAGCTATGGTGAGGAACCTTGGACTTGAAGGGTAGCGCATGACCATATTCTAGGGGTGGAAAAGGGCGCTTCGATTCAACCCTCTGCTTTCGTAGCGGACCTCTTCTTGCGTCAGTGCAGATAATTTGATTTTTCGATATTCTGACAGTTATAATGCGAAAATATAAAACTTATTTGCGAATAAAACGCAATAAACTCCACAATAAAAATATTTGTTAAATTGTACATTTTTTACTTGGCTATGAAGTTTCTCCTCTTAAATTAACTTTTTTACAAAATCTTACAAATTATTAATAGAATTGATATACAGATTAGGCTTGTTATACAAAAAATGGGTTATAGATGTCTCAAAAATATTGTCACGTATCGTGGCTAGGGAGGAATGAATGAAAACATTGGCTAGGGAGGAATCAATAAATGGTTAATTAACTATTCAATGTGCATTTGAATATGCACTTTAAATGAATTAAACATATCGCTTATCTTTAAATTACACTATTTCGCAGTATATCACTCTTAAATTATTTATTTTTTTATTATTGATTTACTATTTTTTTATTATTCTGTACAGGTATCTTGCAAAACTGTTTTAACAGTTTAAACGCAAGATCCATTACAATTTATTTAACATTACATCACTTACTTATTATAAACACTTTACAATACGTATTTAATATGCACTAGAAAATTCCGTTCAATTTCGCTCGTAGTACCCATAGCGTTTATTTGACATGCCAATTAGGTACTTTTCTGGATTATTCGCTTTATTCATCGTTTGGCGCTTTATTCATCATTCACGACTGGCCACATTGGGCGTCGTCCCGCGTACTGAAACTGAATGAGCTTTGCCAGCGGCCTGGATCCGCACTATTTATATCCGAAAACTAGATTATCGAACCTCCTACATTTTTCTAGTTCTAGAATAAGGTTCTCGTCACTTCTAGGCTTTTTCAGGTGTTCCTCGAAATATGTAGCTGATTTTAGAGAGTGGTAGTGTGTTCCAGAATTTAGTGGAAGGTCCTAAAGGTGCAGATGTCATTGTCGTCATATAACGAGGAATTCTGTACGTAATCTCTTTTGCCATTTCGATGCAAAATAATTGTTGGCTTCGAGAAGTAATTGAAACATGCGCTATTAAATACATCCAATATATCTTCCGCCCTACGAATATATTTTATATTTATGCACAAAGTATGTAGAACATATTTTTAGTTTAAAATTCTTATATTTGAGATAAAAGAAATATCAGTACCGTGCCAAATTGATAAACTTCGAAGGGGAATTTTTTAATTGAGAACGGAGGCCCAAAAATTAATTGTCTCCGCACTTCATCAGCGGACAGGGAAAAAGCGAAAATCAATCACTGTTATCTCGGCAGCAGAGGAGGACGCTGCGCTGGGATTGCCTGTTGCGGAATTAGCATCAGGTGGCTCAGGACAGCGCCGCTGTTTTCCATTCCATATTTGAAATTCTAATTTCGCACAGCTTTACGTCGGAAATATAAATAAAAGCATCCCTTTATCTTTATACGGTCGAGGCTTTGAGCGATGAGTGGCCGACGGTCGTGTGTAGCCATTATTTATTCATCAACCATTTTCTTCTCCCACCTCCGGCCGACTTCTGCCTCAGTCCGAAATCCTCTCACTCGATCGACATTATTATTTCCCTTACTTTCTACCCGTAAAAATAGAACGAAGATTAAGGAACCTGTTAGCTTCCAGCAATATTATGCAGTACCTAACAGTGATGGCAAAACAGGGCTCTTTACCCACAACTTAACTTTTTTTAGGCGGTTTCTGACATCCTGTTCTTCTGAGTCAGTCCCGAGTATCCTAGGATGATCCCTAGGGACGTTATTTTTTCACATAACTAGAAAGAGTTATTAGATTTTTATTCGAATTTTGGGATCGCGTACGCTTTGTACTGCAAAGAATGAATAATTTTTCGATATTTTTAATATATTCTTACATGCACATAAAAACACTGTGACTAGACGTTACCCTGATTATTTTTTTTAGAAACCTGTTAGTTTTTAATAGAAAACTTATGAGGAAAAATAAAAACAATATTTGTATATGAAAGTATGTTTTAAGAACACAGTAACTGAATTCGCACCCCAGAGGGATGATTAATTAATTAAGGATAAATTATAGAAATCTCATAGAGACGAAGATTTTTAATAGAACTCTAATAATAATAACAGACCTTATTTTAAACATCGTTTAGATTTAAAAAACCAAATTAATTAATCAATTAGAAAGACATACAGAAAAATCTAATTCACGAAAAAATATTTGGCTACTACCGGAATTCGAACCCGGGCCACCTCCTTTCGGGGCCGGTGCTCTAACCACTAAGCTACAGGAGCCTTGTATATTTCCGTGAATATATCGACTTTATAGGTAATTCTCACTTTATTAATAAAGTGAAAATTACATATAAGGTCGATATATTAATTCACGAGAATGCGCGAAATGAAAAACGAAAGAATGCGTAAATATTATACACATGGGTCTCTTGTAGAATCCGTTTCTGATAGCATGTTTGATCAACAATGGGATGCCTTTATATAAAACCTCATTAGTTATCGTTGTGGAGTCTACACATTGTATTAATCTATCATATTCTATAAAACACAAGGTAAATAATTATATACAAAACATTATCTCAAGGAATTACACTATGGATGTTCACATGTATCCTTCGGTAATTTCTACACAAACGACCTTTTTTGTAAATTTAATGAAAGATTCAGAGTGTGCATTCGTTATGCATGTTGTAAATTCAATGGTTTATTGTTGCCGTTTGGATGAGTTTTTCGTATTTTTTCGTATTATATGTATCCGTATATATTTATGTATTCGTATTCGTATTTAGATGTTTCTGAGATCGATATTAAATTAAGGTCGAGGAGGACAGGAAATTCCTCGTTTGTATTCATATTCCTTATTCTTTTTGACAAAAATGTATTCTTTCATCAATAATCAATATGTTTATTATTATTTTGTGATCAGTATTGTTCCAGGTTTTATCTAGAATTCTAATAATATTGGCTATGTACCTATTTGGTTTTTACATCAATTTTACCAATGAAGAAATACCAAGTTATAAAAACATCTTTTCCTGAAGTTTGGAATAATTATTTTATTATTTATTATAGGAAAACAGTTGGAAATGCAAAAAACCCATTTTGTTAATTTTCTCTTGGAAACCAAATTATAAATATATTTTTACGAGTCGATTTACTGTTATGAATATACTTTGACAAAAGAAAATTACAATGAAGTACCTATTGATACTTTTCCGAGTAATCCAGCGTTTCCGTATCCGTTACACTAGACTTTGGCACATATTAATGTAGTCATAGCTTTTCACGCAATTAATCTGACGTCAAATACTTAAAATATCAATTAAAAACATCACATAATATGTACTATTGTATACACACGTATAATAATAAATAATGAATAATGATGTTCCGCAGCCATGATTTCAAGCCTGTATTACACATGCAGATGCTACGTGTTCTCAACATCGGACATGCGATGAGACATCCAGAGCAGTACGAGCCTTTGCACCTCATAATGCAGAGATTGCCAACAGTTGGAGCCCTAGAAGAAGGAGAACATTAGGCTGAAAAACCTATGACGGTGGTTTAGCCAGTCTACTATAGAGCTATTCCGCACCACAGTAAATAAAGTAATGAAAGTCAATATGTTAGCTAACGTCCGTTGAACGGACAGGGCACAAGAAGAAGAATAATAACAAAAAATAAATATATGTTATTAATTATGTGTGTAATTATACAATTTATTTTTACTTATGTCTCTTCCTGTTTTTATTGTTTTTTTTTCTCATGCTTTTTTATGTTTGACATATTATTTTAAATAACTGTTACACAGCTACAAAACTAAACTGACACTCAGAAACATGCCCGAGGGCTAGTTGAGTGGCATTTCCAAAAAAAAAATGTAAAAAAATGTTAAATATATTGTAAAAATTATTTGAGGTTTTCTAACGATACTCATTATATTTGTCGCACGGACCGCTATTATTTACCGATCTCAAAAACCTTGGATTGAATTTGTAATTTGTACTGAAAATTACGCTTTCAAGTCGTACTTTATTACCTTTAAATCATAAAGTACTGACTGTGTATTCGGGCCATATTCTTCTCACAGTCAATGAGCTTGACAGAAATATAATTCGCGAAAGAATGTCACTGGATACGAATTTTATCTGAGTACAGTTCTTTAATTCATGCTTATTGTCACTAAAATATTTCACACAGGTTCGCACTAATTCACACAAGTGGTCGCACTTATTTCCAAACGCCTTTTAAGTACTCTTTTTGATTATTGTTGTTGGTATTCGGCTCGTTAAGCACACTGACATGCCGTCACACGATTCGCTTTTGTCTGTGGACTTATAATAATAATAATATTATTTATTTATTTCAGCTAGTATGAGAATAGATTCTCAACTTTCCATATAGATATACACATACAAGTAAAAATAGAAAATAAGAGAAAAATATCGAAATTAAAATACACATAAATATGGAGAAACTGCTAGAATTATGGAGAAACCAGTAGAACTTTTTCGAGGTATCACGAAATCATAATTTAAAGGGCGAGCGGGATCGTGCGCAGAGAGTCATCATTTGACAGGGCGACATATATTGCTGCTCTCCAAAGATCGAAGATAGCCAGTACAAGAATGAGGATGTGGGGGTCAGCAACTCTATTATTCAAACACGTGGTTTGATTCCCCAACAAATAAAAGATGGACACCAATGACTGTTTTCCGTGGTGTTCAGTGAATTTTCTATTTTCAATTTCGATATTTTTATTTTATTTTCTATTTTTACTTATATATATATATATATATGTAATGGAAGGTGAGAATCTATTCTCATACTAGCTGAAATAAATGTATAAATATTAATATTATTATTATTATTATTATTATAAGTCCACAGATAAAAGCGAATCATGTGACGGTATGTCAGTGTGCTTAATGAGCTGAATACCAACAACAATAATCAAAAAGAGTACTTAAAAGGCGTTTGGAAATAAGTGCTGATGACTTAGTAGTTGTAAGTAATAATATCAAAGACCTAAGTATAATGTTAAAAGAACTACACGAAGCTTCGAGCAAAGTTGTCTTAAGATGAATATAAAGAAAACAAAAATTTTGAGTCCAGAGAACAAATCTTCTATTTCAATATTATTATCACGATCAATGATAATAATATTGAAATAGTAGATTAATATATATACCTAGGACCATGATAAAATTGAACAAAGATAACCAAACAGCAGAACTGCCAAGACGAATAGGAATGAACTGAGCTGCTTTTGGCAAAATCAAACATATCTTCGAGAACAAAGAGATCCCAATTAGCCTAAAAAGAAAAGCCTTTGAATCATGCATACTGCCAGTGACGACATATGGGTTGGAGACTATAGCCCGTACAAAAAAAAGTGTAGAAAAGCTCAAATGCACGCAACGACCCATGGAGAGATCCATGCTTGGAGTAAGCCTAAGAGATAGAATTAGAAATGACGAAATTAGGCGCAGAACTAGGGCAGTGGATATCATGGATCGTGTAACGAAGCTAAAATGGCAATGGGCAGGACATGTTGCAAGGCAGGATGCTACAAGATGGCCTCCCAGGGTTCTGAAATGGAGACCTTGGGAGAATAAAAGAAGCATCGGAAGACCTCAAAAGAGATGGACCTATGATATAGCCGCTATGGGTGGATAGAAATGGCTACAATTAGCAAACAATAAGGAAGGATGGAAAGAGAAGGAAGATGCCTATATCCAGCAGTGGAGAGACGAAGGCTGAAGAAGAAGATATTATTGATTAATTAATATAAAATATAATTTTTAATCGAAGGTGTTGGATTCGGCCGATTTCTAATGACTCCAACTCCACGGCTCTCATTAATGTCATACTCACAGTGCTTTCATTCACTCGCTTGCCCAGAATTTTAACAAACATAGTCACAGTTGCCTCGGAACAAAGGGCCGGCCTCGCGACGTGAATGCATTGCTATGAATTTACCGAAATTAGAACGAAAATATATTTAGATAATAACTGTTCATCCTATATATTTAAAAAGACAAACCATAACATGAAAAAAAATTATCTTGATCAGTTTTTTAAAATCATTTAAATACATAATAAATAAATGCTTAAATATATTTTTAGACATGCTTTGATAGATCTCTCCGGAAGTTCATTATTTGGAGTAGAGCGAGTGGTTAGTAAAATACGATATATTGTCACGCCTGTAATAAGCACGTAATACGTTGTCATTCCTGGGTAGGAATTTTTAAGGCTTGAATATATAATTACGCTCCGAGGGGTTTATTAGTTCTATCGCCAGCTTTTTACCACCCACTGGATGGGAGGTTGCCTTGTAAACCGTGATCCCCCAAACGGAAAACGCCTCGTGGAGATCATAATGAACACCAAAACGTAATCCACAAAATCCTAATTACAAATTGTATTTTTAATCCATTAATAAGCGAAAACAATGGCGAAGGGATGAGTTACCCCCCAAAGAGAGAGGCGGAAAATTTCGGCGGCGCGGTTCTGCGTGAGTTGTCGACGCTGAATACTTTTAGCGTTTGATAATCCCGGACAGCAAACGATAATACCATTCCTTGTTTCATCATCATCTAATGTGAAATCATAATATACATAAAGAAAAACCCTTAAGAATTTACAGATTAGTTAGTGCTGGTGTTATGTACTGGTTTTCAATATTGTGTCCAAAGCAGGTTGTAACGGTGGTTTGTCTTGTTACATTCGATAATAAAGTGTTATTTATTTATTTACGCCGAAGGGGCTTTTACAAATTTTACAACAATATACAATAGTTGTAACAAAATAGTCTGGTTGAACATTGTAACTTAAATAAAATACAATAAGACAAAATAAGACATAATACAGTTTAAAAAAAGGATAAATTAATTGATTATGTGTGTAACCGGATACGAAGACCCAATAACAGAGTAGAAAATATCCAATTGGTTCTCTGATATATCACAAGGCTTAAGTTATTCGCTTGAGACATAAAGGAAACTCAACAAGAACTCAAGAATCTCTTACACTCTGCAAAATAATTACGAGTACTAGAGACCTACAGAATAATTTCACGTTATAATGTTAAAAGTTATACAAATATGTCCTGTACAATCATTGAGATTTTCAAACCATACTTCATCCGTAGTTTTAAAATATAAATTTAAAGTAGTTTTTCCCCTGTGCTTTAATGATTAAATAATTAATGCTTACCTCGGTATATTCTTCACTAAATTGGCTCAATTCAATTTTTCAAACCATCCATGGTTGATAATTGCTTAAGCGTTCAATACGCGCTTGCCATGCAGCTGAGTTCGCTCTATTCGCTTTCACACTGTCGCCAATCGCGTGCTTCGAACATGAAACCCATTGCATTTTATACCTGGCGGTAGTTTAATACCTTGTTCGTTCTTTTTAATTTGTAAAACTAGCTTTTTGAACTGTGTTTCTAACTTTTAAATTACAAAAAGTGTGCCCAATCTGTACCATCTTATTCTAATTGTCTTAACATTTTAAATTTTTAATCACAAAATTTGTCAAGCGCGTCTATCTTATGTGTACTATTTTTTTTAGTGTCACTAATGATCTGTTGATAGCTTGCGCTGATAAAATAAAGGCACTAAGTGCATCAAGCTTGACATTTGATAATGTTAACGTTATTTGTTTCTCTCGGTCTCGATCAGAATTTTATTTTTTTTATTTATGTGTACTATCTTGCATGGGTGTCATATAGCATCAAAAATACCAACCTGGAGAAGAATGAGTAGAATCGGTATGAGAGCCTTCGCTCATAATATGGTCGCTGGGTAAAAATTCACTTTTACTTTGTCATATTTTTCGAATGTCGCATGTCTTCCAATAATCGCATGAAGGAATATTCATTAATGTTCATATTTTGTTAATGCATAGTTTAGTTAAAGAAGGTATATTCATTAATGTTTATATTTGTTAATGCATAGTTTAACGGAGGAAAAGTTTGCAGGGACGTTGGTCCGGAAGCGTTTTTTTTCCAATGTTATACAAATAAACACCCGGGGGTAAGTAGACTTGCACCGAACCGTCCCTTTGCCAAAGCAATAAACGTTACTCGTTGAGTTAGTCTTCAACTAAACTAGTGCTCCTCGTGCAGTCATTAATGAGGCATAGACGAGCCCCCACTGCATCTCCGATGGACGGTAATGATCCAGGTCAATGGAAAACTCTGCCAATGCTTTTGACAGCACTGCAGGTTTTCAATATAACTTTTAAACGAACTGTTTCCAGGCCCACATTCGAAGGGATTTTTCCTCGGAAAATTATACAGAGTATGTCCTTAGGGTATATCGGAGTATGTCCGTAGAGGACAAAATATTTTATAAAACGATTGATTATAACAGATATGAGTATTGCAAATTATTAATATTTGATGTATATTAGATATTTTTAGAGATATAAAAATAAGTTGGGAGACGATATCAACAGGAGAGTGGCTGAAGGATTAGGGAGAGGTCTGAACCCGCCTAACTTTGTAGAGATTCACAATGGCACTAAGTACCGCCACTTTGTAGCCACGAGGAAAGCTTCTAAGCTGACTCAGTAGATAGAAAAAGCAGATTACAGGATAGTGAGATCAACGTGTACAGTTTTTGATGGCGTGATTCCACTTTATTTCACCTTATTGAGAGCACAATAAGGTGAAAACAACTAATATTTCATAGCTATCTTATATTGTGTAATATTTAACATGTTTATCACTGAATATTTTGAAGTATATTAGAATTTATAATTATTTACACTATATATATGTAGATAGAAGTTTTTCCTCTGTGGGGAGGTATTGAAAAGTATTTTTTTTTTATATAATAAATAATCATTCTTTGCCCGTCTTCCAATCTCTATTATACTTTCAGTCGTTTTATCGCCTCGAGCATTTTATGTTATGAAATTTACAAATAGATTAACTAACTAAAAATTGTACGAAAAAAATTTAGGTGAATATTCCGAAAAAATGTAAGTGTTTTAGCGATTATCCATGTTGTCTGTCGTTTTTGCGCGACCGCCTTAGGCTCCGGTTCTGGGAACGAAGGATGGAGGAGTAGAGCCCTGCGAAGGGATGGCAATCGGTACCTACTTATTCAAAAATGGCGGATGGTGCCTGGCGGAAACTAAATGTTTTAACGGGCGTACAGATTCGTGGCGCAGATTTAGGCAGAGGGTAGAAAGGTCCCCTGGGACTCTGAAATTTTCTTCTAAACACTCAACATTCTGACCGGGAAATCTACTCCTTCCCCTCCGATTTCGGACGCAGAACTAATCGGAGCTGACATTTTTCTTTAGTGAATGTTTAAAAAGAGGTATTTTTAAATTTCAATTCCCAGAATTAGTATAATTTTGTAATTTTGAGAAACTATTACGGATTTTTTTTTACTGTCATCCCATATTAAATTTAAAGTACTAATAATTTGTTTAATATTATTGAAAGATTTGACAGATACCTCGTAGTGCAATATGTTGGTATAGGTACAGATAATAACATAATGAGAGACGACTGCTCCTCTCGAAACTATAGTAGGAATTAATAACTCATATTGTATGTGTATTACGGAGTTAAAATAAAACATATTTAAAAACAAAATGGTTTTTTCAACAAAATATTACTTATTTTCTTGATGTCTATGTTTTAATAACAAAGAAAGAGTCGTCCACAAAAATTTGTAGAATTTTTAATACATTCTAAAGTAAATAGCGACTGACTACGATATATATTTTTTATTTTATTAAAATTTAAACAATGTACTTACGAAAATTATTATACTGAACCTGTCTTCTTAGAAGAATTTGTGTTGAGAGAGGCAAAGTTTACAAAGAAGGTATTAAGTAGATATACAGCAAATATGTATAATAAGGCTCAATCAATCGGAATACATGCGGCAAATATATTGAAGTAATGTTGCTAACCGAACATTGTTGATAAAAATTATTTTCGGTAAATGAACTAATGTCTAGTCTACCACCCATTTCTCCAACACAAGTATCAATGAAAAAATTGTACGTATCGAGGTTAGAAAGCCAAAAGGGCGTTAGCGGTTATTTAGAACTTTACAGGAGAGCAAAAAAAAATCTGTCAATCTGATTTCGTCAATATTTCTTTCATTACTAAACGATTATTTGTTTCTCCAAAACAAATTTGGAAATCGTTTAGTAATAAAATAAATATTGACGAAATCAGATTGCAAAAAACATTATTTTGCTCCCTTGTAAAGTTTGAAATAATCACAAAAGTCCCTTTAGGCTTTCTCGATATATTTATTACTATATATTTATACAAATATCGTATATATTTAGATATTAAGTAAACATTGTCCCTACCAGGTATAAATAGTATAGGTATTAATCTATCTGTTATATGTACACCGTGCGTTTAAAAAAAGCATTTCACAAATGATAGGCAGCCGCATAAAATATGAATGGACAATTGAAAATATTAAGAATCCGTTATATTTGGAATTTCAATTTACAAATAGCTACGCAGATTCATATACTTATCTTTATGTTGGTGAAGTGATGTCTATAGAATGCATCGTCGTATTTAACACAACTTTATCTATAATAAATTTTTTATATTATAATTTTACTTCGATTATAGTCGATTGTTCTTGTTAACCCTGTTTCTTGTTCTCTTCCTTCCTTCTTACTCCTTCCAGAATAATCCTTGCCAGAGAGTTTTAATTATTAACGATTAAGAAAACATATTTTTGTGAAGTCTGCAAAAAAATATTTGAAAAAAGTTTAAAACAATCAAACATTTTTAGGGGATGCAGTGTCCGCGTATACCCATTATTGTAAATGTAATACAGGAGGAAAACAGCAGGTAGCAAAGAAAACAGTTGTATGTATGTTTATTTGTATGCGGCGCGGCTTGATTACAGTGTGCGCGCTATCGCTCGACTAGAAAAATTTTCAAACCATGGGGGGGGGGGGGGTTGTTTCAAAAATTGTTCTCAGGTTTTCGTGGCCGTCCAACATCTTCTGTGTATTGGCAGAGAAGTCATATATACACGGCAGAATATCCCAGAAAACTAAACACAGAAGGGTTGTTTCAGATTCCACAAATTTCTTCAATCGCAAGATTCCGTACAATTTATCATATTAAATGCCAGAAATTTTCTATTCCATTGGGGGGGGGGGGTTGTTTCAATTTCCAGATATTTATTCATTTATCTACATCGGCTTCCCAAAAATTTCACATAAAAAATGTATTATTTGAAATATGTACTTTCAATAACTTTGAACTGCGTGTAGTTTGTAGTGTACATTACACTTCAAAGGGTGTGAAGTGTACACTTCAATATAATATAGTAGTACATTGTAGTAGTTAGTACAGAGCGAACCCATCACTACGTGTAATGTATAGGGAGTTTTATAAAAATTTTAGGGAGTATTCTTCATTCAATTTCGAATAGAAAATATTCATTAAACTTTGGGTGAAACGTCAATAGTTAATGAGATACGTGACATCGAAGTTTGCATTTTTTGGATCTCGCTTAGCTTCTTAATTGTTGACATTTTACCCAAAGTGTAAAAAATATTTTCCATTCAAAGAAGGAGACTTACCAGAATTTTTATACTATCCCTATACAAGTAAAAGTTTTTATACCCCTATTCAAAAGTTATTGTTTATTTGAAATTGCGTCTAGAATGATCATCAGGTGAGCTTAGTTTTCGATAGGATTCTGTCACTCACGTGCTGTGATATGTTCGTGGTTTTTGTAGTCCACAAAACATGATCTTCAAATTCAACCTCTTAATCTAAACCTGGACTTTATAAACAACCCGCGTGCAAATCCTCGGCTTAGAATAATATTTGCAGTGTGCCTCCGCGCCCGGCAGAGCCTCCAGCGAGGAGGAGGGGGGAGCACCTGTAGCCCAGACTAA
>JADDOH010006062.1:0-16544 GCA_016648135.1 Agrypnia vestita | reverse complement strand
TGGTGATTTACAGACTTCTCTGCAAAGTTTTTGGCATCTAGAAGAGATTCCAACTAGGCAGTTCCTGAGCCCCGAGGAGACGACCTGCAAAAGGTTATACAGCGCATCTGTAAATAGAGATGAGGCTGGACGTTACTCGGTCGCATTACCTTTTCGTGGAGATTCAAAGGAATTAGGTAATTCACGAAATACTGCGTATCGCCGACTTATCGCTCTAGAGAAGAAATTCAAACAAGAACCAAAACTTCGTGAAAATTATAATAACGTAGTAAACGAATACATTGAAAAGGAGTATTTAACTGAGATTACCGCAATCGATGTCTCAAACCAGGGTTATTACATACCGCATCATGCCGTCACACGCCCAGATAAGCCAATGCCGCGAATTGTACTCGACGCAAGTTCAAAAACCCATACTTGGAAATCATTGAATGATGTATTATATGCTGGGCCTAACTTACAAGCAAACCTTTTCTCTCTTTTACTTGAGGTCCGGTTATTCCCTGTAGCTATGACCGCGGACATAAAGCAGATGTATTTACAAATTGGTACATTTCAAAATGATCGTAAATATTTAAAGATATTATTTCGTTTTAGCGACTATAGCAACGAGACGATCAGAGTATTTCAATTCAACCGCCTTCCATTGGGCCTCAAACCTAGTCCGTATTTAGCTTTGCGTACTATTCGTCAGCTAGCATCAGACATGCGCTTTCAGTACCCTGATGCCGCTGCAGTCGCCGAGTCTAAACTTTACATGGATGACTTGGTGCATTCAATGCCTGACGACGAATCGGCCATCCGCACCTCTCGAGAGTTAATCTCGTTATTCAAATCAGGATCCTTTGAATTAATTAAATGGTCGAGTAATTCTTTGGCATTACTCAATGACCTCCCGCATTCTCATCGAAGTTCAGTGGATTTCACAAATGAGAACAACAGTACTAAAGTTCTCGGTTTATCTTGGGAACCTGCTAAGGACAATTTCTTCTTAACAACTCTGCAGGTCCAAGAGACATGTACAAAGCGAAGCATACTTTCATTAGTGGCTCGTTTGTTTGATGTTCTAGGCATCGTGGCCCCAGTAATCCTGTATGCAAAATTGCTCATTAAGGAGCTCTGGTTGTGCGATATTGGTTGGGATGATGTACCTCCTGAGAGCATCATTCAACGCTTCACTGCACTTACGAGTGAATTTCACTTGCTCTCGACTTTGAGAATTCCGCGCCATATTGGTGTTCTAAAGGACAGTACAGTTTGCATCGTCGCCTTCTGCGATGCGAGTATGAAAGGTTATGGTTGTGTCATTTATTTGCACTCCACAGATTTAACCGGGAACGTATCAGTCAGGTTATTGTGTTCCAAGTCTAAGGTTTCACCAACAAAGATAATTTCACTCGCTCGTTTGGAGTTATGCGCTGCCCTTTTGATGTCGAAGTTAATAAAGACTGTTCGGGATATTTATAGTTCACGCATCACCATCGCAGGAACATATGCATTCTCGGACGCTACAATTGCATTGTCATGGATCCACTCTTCCCCGCATAGATGGTCCGTATTTGTGAGCAACCGCGTAGCTCAATGCCAGGAAAATGTACAACCCCAAGATTTCTATCATATCGCAGGCATTGAGAATCCTAGTGATTGTCTATCTAGGGGCATGTTACCATCTCACTTGGTAACCCATGACTTGTGGTGGAACGGGCCTGTATGGCTACGTTCTGTCATTTCAAGTTGGCCTATCCAACCATTCTTACCTACAAAATATGAGGTACTCCCGGAATTTAAATCCACAACTTTGATTACCGCTAAGATTGTACCTTGTAGTTTTTACGAATTAGCTCAAAATATCTCTCGTTGGGATAAACTTCTGCGCATCATCGTATACTGCCTCCGTTTTATGAAAAGATTACCTCGTTCCCCAGCAATTGGAGTCGCTGACTTACTTGCTGCTGAAAACACGGCTATTCGTGCCGTTCAAAATGTTCATTTTGCTAAGGAAATGGCGGATCTAAAAGGAGGAAAAGGCTATTCTAAAAGGTTAAAACGTCTTAGTCCTTTCATAGATGAGGATGGTATTTTGCGGATTGAAGGAAGATTATCCAATTCACGTCTTCCTTTCGAGGCAAAACATCCTGCTCTGCTCCCAAAACATGACCACGTAGTCGCCCTTATAATAGATCACCATCACCAATTGCATCTTCACACTGGGCCAGGATTACTTTCATCAATCCTTCGTCAACGCTTTTGGATTCTTTCCGGAAGAAGCGTTATTAGATGGAGAGTGAGAAAATGTAATAAATGCTTTCGCGTTTCTCCTCTACATCCCACGCCTAAAATGGCTAATTTGCCAGCCTGACGAATTCAGGAAGCAAAGGCTTTTACACACACAGGGGTAGATTATGCTGGTCCGCTAAATATAACACTCCAACGCAAGCGTGGACAAAGGTCGCAAAAGGCCTACATCTGTATTTTTGTCTGCTTGACAACGAAAGCTGTTCATATCGAATTAGCATCAGATTTATCCTCGGACATCTTCCTAGCTGCATTCAAACGTTTTATAGCACGTCGAGGACCCGTATCTTGTCTGTATTCCGACAACGGCTCGAACTTCATAGGTGCCAAGGCACAGTTAGATGAATTTTATAAATTAATCTTGTCCTCGGACTATCAAAACGCTATAAAGGATGAGCTTATTAAACGACGCATTTGTTGGAAATTAATTCCACCGCATAGCCCGCACTTTGGAGGGATCTGGGAAAGCAATATAAAATGTTTTAAAACACATCTATACCGCGTAATCGGAAGTCAGTTGTTGACTTACGAGGAACTCTTCACAGTTCTTACACAGATCGAAGCGTTGCTCAATTCCCGGCCACTTTGTGTTATGTCTGAGGATCCGTATCCTGAGGCGCTGACACCAGCACATTTTTTAATGTCATCACCACTCCAGTATCTTCCGGTATCGGACATTGCTGACGATACGCGGAGTCTTTGTACACGCAAACAACTACTAGATAACTTAGTTAGGTCATATTGGAAAAAATGGCATCTAGAGTATTTACACACTCTACAAGTCCGACAAAAATGGTGTACTCCAGATAATCCCGTCACCGTCGGTAAAGTCGTGCTAGTGGGTCAGGATAACGCACCACCGCTTAGCTGGCCTTTAGGAGTAATCTCTCAAATATATCCAGGTTCAGATAGTGTAGTGAGAGTTGCTCTAGTGAAAACTGAATCCGGTTTTTTCAAGCGACCAGTGGTGAAACTTTATCCTCTCCCGACCCAATAAATAGCTCTTAGTTATATATTATTTTTATTTATTTTTTTCACGCCTCTTAGTGTACAATAGCTCTTAGTTATATATTATTTTATTTTATTTTCATTCACGCCTCTTTGTTATTGTTCGATGTATTAATTACTTATATCGCAGCATTTACGTGCTTTTCTTATTTGCGTTTCATAATTTACCGCTGAATATGTCAGATTGACACATTTTTAATTTACTCATATATTATATATCGGGACTGATATTACGCTGTCTCTCTTTTTTCTATATCATAATTTAGTCGTTATTGCGATAAGGAAGTTGCATCATGCGTTCGGATGATTTTTTATTAATTTTGTAAGCTCTGTGAGCTTCCAAGGCGGGGAGCATGGTCGGGCCATATCTATATTTGGAATGTATAGCGAACGCCTTTCATTGAGAAATTAGGCAAGCCGCGTTACCTGTCTCCGCCAATGACGCGAGACCCAGCAGGGCCGGCAGTAGTACATATTGGACCGCCGCTGTGAGTACATACTCGTTCGCCATCGCCGCCGTGTGACATTTTTTACGCACGTTCCGCAATAACCTCAATTTGTCGTTCGATCTTAAAACCGCCTTTTCAAATCCGTTCTTCGCAGTGGATTTGTTTACATTATTGGTGAAGACGGCCACCCGCATCTACAGTCCACTCAATCGCATTTCATCAGGTCGCAGTTCAATAAATCGAAGATAACCAGGAGGTAAGTGTCTTGCATGTTTTCTCAGTTACGGGCCTTTCGCTACGTATTGGACATCTTGCTTGCCCCTTGGAAGTTTCCGTATAGTTGGACGCTCAAAGCGCACCATTTAAACCATAACCTAACCGCCTCACCACGGTGTCCTTGGTAATTAAAGGAATTTAAAGCAGTCCTAAGTACAATAGAGGGCTGTATAAATGTTATACATTTCTCTCACAACATACGAAAATGTACGGTTAATTTCGTAGTGTATATTTTAGTTTTAAATTTATTTATTTATTTCAACCCAAGTAGACGATCCTAGTGTTATATTAAATAATAAATTAAAGAAATTTTAATGATCAAGATCATACACGACATATTTGTTTTAAGCAGAATAATTTTAAGTATTTTTATTTGAGCTTCAAAATCTATTAAAGCTTCAGAACATGAACACGTTAACCCTAGAAAGCTAACGTTCGGGCGTACCCCTTTAAAGCTAACCATCCGTCAAAACAACGGGTATTTGAAAAAGTACTTTTTTGCAAAAAAATTAAATTTTATATAAGTGATATTTTACATTATCGTTAATTTAAAGGTTTTTAAATAAAAATACATCTTATAAATCAAACTTTACTTATTTACTTAAGAATACACTAAATTTTCTAAAACTATATTTTTAAATATCTATATTTTTTCATAAACTTTAACTTACAAAATCAACTAGAAAAAATAATATAACGTTTTATGTTTTGGCATTTTATGGCACATAAGATTATATTAAAAAGTATTAATAATCAAAATTTATTTATATTTTGCGCATGTGGTACAAAAATCAATCTTATGTTCATCACATATCGCTACCTCTTACATTTGGCACAAATAATTTTAGCCATACGCTTTTTCTAGTAGTTTTTCTTTAATGATCTTCTTTTTTCGAAGAAGTTGATAACTCTTCTTTATTTTCCGATCCTTGAAAAAGAGCTTAGCCTGATGATTACTGGTCTTGACTAATGGATAGTTGTGCTGAAAGAACGCTCCTGATTTTATCCTTCACTTTTGCGTAGGCACTGTTGTTTTTACCAATCTTGCCTTTATTCAAGGCTCCACAAGTCGAAAATGTAGTGTTTTCATAAATTATTCAAGGCTCCACAAGTCGAAAATGTAGTGTTTTCATAAATTATTTGCGTGGAATTCATTTTTAGCCCGGTGGTAGACTAAAAGAATCGGTTTTTATCTCGTATATTCCCTTGGGGTTAGTTAAATGATGTTGATCTGTGAGGAATCTGGAAGAGTACAGGAGTTTCTTGAAAGAACTTATTCCACAGTTGGGGGATACGTCTCAAGGTGTACTCATTTGTCTTTCTTCGGAATTAGATGGCTCATAATTTTCGTCACTTTGGACATCGTCTTCCAGTACAAAGTTTTCCGTCTCACTGGTGAATCATCTTGGTCTTCGAAACTATACTACTGGTTTACTAATTTTGATATTGCATCATAAATTCATGAAAATATGGTAGAAATCTATAATAAACACCACTTACGTCAAAAATGTACACGCACACTCAAACAAAAAAACTAACGGTAAAGCTAACCATCCGTCGAAACGACGGGCAAAGATCGAGTATCTCGAAAACTATAACACTTATCTACCCGATGCGTGTGCCACTGCAGCGACCTCACTGGCGATCGAGTTGGCTAGCTAAGACAAAACATTCGGATTTACCGTTAAACAGAGACCGCTATTTTTCTTAACGATGCCCGTCGACTCGACGGAGGTTAGCTTTCTAGGGTTAAACTATTCTTCTTATTTTTCTAGTGCGAAAATCTCTCTGTGCTGCCTGAAACCAATCCTCAACGTTTCTCATTCGGTCCACACTCTGATCTTGCGCAGCCAGGACAGTTGCCTTCTACGGACTCTTCGTCTTTCTTGTATCTTGGCCTTGAATATTAGTCAGAGGGGGTGGTATTTATTCCCACCCAAATAAGAAACCTTCTTCACTTTAACATTCGACAGTAGCTCCCTACTGGTTCCAGCTCTCTGAGTGTCCTCCGTGTTGCTGACCATATTGGTCCACGATATGCGAAGTACCTATTCTCCGGTGTATCCATATTGCTTATACTTCCAACCGATTTATAACATACTACCTACAGGTCCATAAATGAAAAAATAAAACTTAATAAAACACTAATTAAATTAAATTGTTTTGTGCTTGCATTTTGTTATATGCGTTTTAAACAGTTTAATGCGGTCTTCGTAAGAGAGCGGGCATAACACTGGCTTCTCACTTCTCGTTTCTCAACCGAGGGTTCCGGGTTCGATTCCCGGTGAGGTCACGATACATGTGATTTCCTCAAGTTGGGTATTTTTGTGATGTAACGACTTCAGTAATTGGGCCTCTTGGCTTGTTGAAGCGTTTTAAAAAATATTAATGTAAACATAAATTACAGTATGCGATATGATCATATAGCAACTAATAATTAAAATAATAAAAAAAGTGTAAACTTTTTAGAAAACACAACAGACTGAATACCATAAATAAAAATCATAAAGTTATTCTTGCAATGCGAGAATTTCCTCGGCATATATTTATTCGCAGACTAAATATACATTCTTAAGCAAAAACTTCAAATAATGAATTCATAGGCTTTAAACCAACTTACAATGCATATGTAAACACACACACACACACACATACATATACACGCGTGCATACTAAATACATTACCTTTAAAGAAGTAATTTTATAGATATTATGTAAGCGATCGACACATGTATGGAGCAGATATTATTCAATTGCTTAAATCTTTTTCTTTGTAAAACATTTTTTTGCATTGTAAGCTTCAATTCGAATAACGAATTGAAGAATTAATTGAAAAAGCAAGACTAGCGTAACATAATGGCGTTCTAGTGTTAACCCTGATGTATGGAAGTGGAGCCTGGAATTGGCAAAAGAGGAATGAAAGTAGACTGAATGCGGTGGAAATGCGGTGACGAAGATGGTTGTGTGGAAAAGCTTTGGTCGATAGAGTAAGAAATGAACAAATTAGACATGAATGCAATGCTTGCTGTAGTGTGGTAGATAGAAAGGAGTGCTGAGATGGTTTGGTCATGTGTAACGTATGAACGAGGAAGGGATGGTTAAGAAAATATATGAAGCGAGTGTTGAAGGCAACAGGAATAGAGGGCGTCCGCGAAAGACTTGGCATGACTAGATACAAGTATTTGAGGATGGCCCCGTTAAAAGCCGCAACAACCGTAGAACTTGTATGAGAAGATGTATGAATGTGGCCGAAGCAAAACCGGTGTTACAGGATAGAAAAGTGTGGCGTTCAATCCTCTCTGTATAAATAAAAAAAATACCTTAATATCTATTTATGGCTTCTGATAGAGCCGGGAATTATGATAAAATTATTTTTTCTTTCAACGCTTTGGCTTTGATTTTTCTTACTTTTTTCAGGTCAAGGTGATCTCTTCTATTCCTAATATTTATCTGGTGCTTTGTTATCCCTTTCAAGCAGGAAATATGGACATTATCAGGCTGCTGACCATGACGCATGCATTACAGATCTCCATAAATTACGAGGCATGATCGTTTTAGTTGATCTTGATTAAACGTACAGCACAGTAGGAGGGGGTGGAGGAGGAAGCGCCTTACGTAATAGGTAGCAAGAAAGCCTTTAATATACGTATATGTACTCAAGCTTGCCACTTCCTTTATATATCCATATAAAATATGCTGTTTTTAAATGAACTATAAAACTTTTCACATTTCGTTTATTTCCATTTTTTTGCATACTGCATGTTTCTTTTATATTTTTACATATTTTTAATGGTTATATTTTTAATGATTTTTAATGCACGTGTTTTAAAATAAAATATTAGGTATTGAACTATTGTTATAAAACGAACAACATAGGCTGCCACTTCCTTTATATATCCATATAAAATATGTTTTTTTTTTAAATTAACTATAAAACTTTTCACATTTCGTTTTCATCCATTTTTTTGCATACTGCATGTTACTTTTATATTCTTATATATTTTTAATGGTTATATTTTTCATGATTTTTACTGCAATTGTTTTAAAATAAAATATTAGGTATGGAACTATTGTTATAAAACGAACAACAAAGGCTACCTACTTCAGAAAAGGTAATTTTTATATACGAGTACTTAGCGGGGTAGGTAATGGCCGGTAAACTTTCCAAATTTTATCTTGTTACATAGGAATTTATGTACTTATTGTATTTATTTCGTGTGTCCAATGAACGCAGATTTTTCGGCACATAAATGACCAGAAAAACTTAAATACAACATAGACTGTAATTTTTGTATGTATAAATCGAAACACTCATTAATGTCATTTCAATAAACTTTTTTTATACTTAAGGTTTTTATCTTAAAATTACATAGAATTTAATCATGTCAAAAAACGATGTAGGCAGTGTAATGTTAATTTCATTTCACTCGAAAACATAAAGAAGATATAAAATTATGAAAAAATAATCGTCTTGCGGATCTGTGTTATCTTAATAAAGATAAATAGTTAAATTCAATGCTATTGTTTCTTTTTTCATTTTTGAAATTCTTCGTCAATAACGTCAAAATGAGTTTGTAGTAACATTATATATATATATATATATTATATTATATAAATATATATATATATATATAATATATATATTATATAGATATCTATAAAGTACAAGAGTACAACCTTTGTAAGGGGGGGTAACATAACACAGCTCATTAGAGTTGAATATCACGTTTCAATCTGATGAAGAGACTATTGGCCCTGAAAGCTGTTGATATTTCACAAATTAGTTGTTAATACAAAATGTGTTCATATTAATTACGTAAATTATTTCATTTTATTAATTATTTTTGATTGATTTGATTGTGACTGAAAAATTTGTACCGCAAGATCTAACACGTCGCTTTAACTATGAGCAAATATGGAGTATTATGCAATAAACTTGTTAATGTACATATACACATGACATTCTTCCAAATTATTCAAAATATGCACTAGAATAAAACTGAAAATTAATGTTTTTCTTATAATGAAACGCTAAGCATCTTAGATACTTAAGTAATTCAAATTTTTCCGAATTTTCCAATTATATTATTGAGAATAACCATAGTTTTAATAAAAATACAGGAGCAATATTCTTTTCATTGATAGTAAAAATAGACGTCTGAATAATTAAGAAGCCTTCGAAATTAAGAAAGCCATAAATAATAATAAATCTATTATAAATAACCAAAAAAATCTAACTTACAGTCCTATCATGAATATGTTCCCTTTCAGCCTATCACCTGTTTCTTTCGCACCCCCAACTATTTACCCTCATTTGGACACTTGACACTGAGGTATGATTATTCATAATTTTGTAAATTTTAATTAGTATTAAGTATTCCCTGACAAAGGAACTTTGTTTCCAAAACTGGTTGGTTTTACCAAAAATTAAGTGGTAATAAACAAAGTTATTTCGTTTAATTATATTCATAATGAATAACCACAAAGTAATACCAAAATACAATAATATAATATTTTAAATTTTTTAAGTCATTTTATAGACCAGTAAGAACATATTAAAAAGATAGAGGTATCATTACCAGCTGCGAAATCTGTGTAGGTAAACTAATTCATGAGAAGGATTACAGATGTCTCTAGTATAGTTCCTTCAAATATACGTTTCAATTTGTTACATATATACATTTTTTTTTCAATTTGTTAATGTGTGGATGTTCTTACGTTGGAATTGTGAACGTTGCATTCTGTTAACTTAAGTCAATACAGGTCGTAAGCCCTGGGCCATCTTATAAAGACCTCTATACACGTTTCTCATATAAATAGCTTCTTCTTTGCGAGATTTCTATAATTTATCTCGATTACAAAATATACCCGCGTAAACAAATCCTGTATTTGTGTTCTCAATACATGTATATAAAAATATTGTTATAAATGTTTTTTTTTTATATTTTCTCATAATTCTGATTTTCGGTCCATGCCCTAGTGTGGATAGTACAAAGGCTTTTCTTAACGAACGCTTCGTCACCACCCTCTGCTCTTTGCAATAAACTGTTTTATGAAATTATGTTTATGACATTGGTCCAGCGAGTTGGGAGTCCACCCACACTCCCTTCTCCACCCTAGAACCTTTTTACCCTGACGGTTGTCGCTCCTTCAGATAAGCTGTCTATCCTATTGCCATTTCAGTTTTTTTATTCGGTAGACCATATCTTTGACCTGGGTCTTATGACAAAATATCTACAATTTTCTATTTTTACTCCCTTTATATTAACTCGTGGCGTCTGCTTGCTTGCCGTCAACAAAAACTTTGGATCGATTTTTGACTCTTTTTCCGTGATCCAATCAAGCTGAAACTTGGCAAGCAGACTCGTGACGACGATCAAGAAGATCTATCAAATTTTCGTTAAAAAAAAATTAATAATTATAGTATAATTTCGAATTTTTAGAAATTTTATTGTTTTTTTCAAATTGGAATCATTAGAAAAGTTTGATTAGCAACGGTGCGGCGGCCCGATAACGTCGCGGAATCTTTTCTAAATTTGAATTACTCCGTCGGTATAATAGGTACAGCACTATGAATTTCGAATATTTACAAAACAATTGGTTCACAAATGACAGCAAAATTGGGTTTTTTGGGAAAAAATCAAACAATAATTTATTTGTTTTAGATTTCTGCTTAGTTTTGAAGAATTCTACATTACTCAAATCTGATTCTGACTAAATTATTTGACGCTGGAAATTCATAAGGTACGATATTGATGATAATTGAATCTATCAAAATCTTGACATCTCAAAACATGTGACATTTTAGAAATATATTAAATTTGTGTACGTTTAGTGTTATGTTATATGTTTTAATTCGTCTTTGATTATTGTTATATTTTACAAAGAAATGAAGTATAGTAAAAACTTGGTTTTTATGGGTTACTTTTTTATTACATCATTTTCGTACCAAATTTTTCTATAAAAACATTTTTCTATAAAATTTTGACCGCTCAACCACACGCATATATAATAATATTAATTAATATGGCAGTTTATTTATTGCGCAACTTGATTTCTGAAATTTGCACTGAACTTAACTTTGCACAAGACAACTAAAGGCACATTATTCATCACAACTTTTTATAGAAATTATTCCCTTTTCTCTTTTTCTAAGGCAACAACGATTTTACTTTTTTCTGGTATTAAGATATCTCAGAGGAAAATCGTCGTTAATCCTTATTGGAAATCATATCGAAAATAGGACTTCTTGAGAGATGTATCGAATTATCAACTGAAAAAACTCACAAATTGGTTCCGTTCAACAGCACAAACACTATAAACAGGTGCCGAACTGAACTTAAAATCAAACAATAGTTGTAGTTCCCAAGTGTTCCACATTGCAGCGCTTGTCGAATGCCTTTAATATAACCTAACCTAACCTAACCTAAGCTAACCTAACCTAACCTAACCTAACCTAACCTAACCTACCTAAATAATTGCTATGTATTGTGATACTCCATCCTGCCCTCAATTAATGTACAGTATTTGTCATTAATGGTTCAACTAAGTTTTAGTCGGTTCATATTGATCCAAATTTTCGGGCGAATTAACATAGCACTAAAAATCTGATTAATCGTTTTCTAGTGGACCCGTACTCAAGTACAATCCAATTCCTGTTTCCGTTACGTAATGGATTCCGCACCGCAGTCGACGGCTTGGAGCGCGAATCTAAATGGTAATAAACCTTGGGCCAGTGTGTGGGCATGCCTGAACGAGCTTCGGAACGCAAATCAATCATTATGCCATGGGTAAATTTGATACGCCAATATAATAAATTAAAATTTGCAGACATCGTAGATTGAAAATAAAGTCCATCAAAAATGCTTTTGATGGATAATTTGGACGTACACGTAAGTCTTCCCGTAACTTATATAAGTGATAAACGTGAAGTATGGAAAACTTAGCATTAAAGTGAAAAGAAGCCTCATAATTTATGAGGAAAGTTTCCGACTTCGGTACTTTTATTTACGAGTGAAATCTCAATGTTGGAAATGAGTTTTAATAAAAATGATTACGTTTTTTTTCATTTAAAAATAATCATGAACAACATGTTTTTATCGAGTTTTTTTAGCATGTTTTTATTAAATATTTGAACAGATGTTGTCAATTTTAGTTTAATACAACCTTATTTGATTAAATATCTTCTAAAATCCCTTTAAATCGAATAACTTTTATTGAACTTCTCGTTAATCATTTATTATTAATAAGTTAACGATAATTTTGAATATGCTTATAAATCAAAGCTGTCAAAAGAAGACTCGTGGGGTCCTATTATTTGATTAATGGTTTTCCCGAACGTGGTGAACTTATTTTTGACTGTCCGGCGACCTCTCAAATTACGTTTTCAGGGCTTTGTTCAGTTAATTTACGTAACGTGTATAATTAGATTGAACTGAAAAAGTGTTTTGCGTTTAAATGTGTTTTGTTGAATGAATAATTAATTTGAGGTGGTTTTTCTGAGGTGGAGCTTGTAGAGGTAGACCCTCCAAGATTGGTTTTAAAAATGTAAATGAAACATCTCAACAATATGCCAAAATTTGAAACGTGTTTCGAGAATAAATTGCAAACCTAATTTCACCTTAAATCCAAGATGCTGATCCCATGTGACCTATTTTAAAGAATCATCTCGCTCCATCCGAAGATGGCTTAAATTTTCCGTCCTTAATAATAAATCCTACATGATTCCGTGTCCCTTTTGACTTCGTGTTGTTATTTTACGAGGCATCTCTCAGGATCCGCCGATGTATGTACCATTTGGCAGATAACCTCTCAGTTACTGGGTCAAGCATCAGAGTACAGCAAGTTGCCCCTCGTCAAAGCGGAGTGTTTTGTGTATTCATTTCAAGGCAAGGCAAATACACTTTTGCCCTTTTCACTGTTTTGTATCATTTTTCTTCGAGTCTTATTTGCACGATGTATTCCGGAATGGACTTAAAAGCGGTATTCTCAACACGTAGGTTTTTCATCTAAGTTGCTTAAACGGGAGAAGAGCGACGGTGGTCGTAATTTGAAATGAAGGAATGTCGGATTTTATTTTAGAGATTCTCTTCAAGACGCCTGTCACGTTAAATGAGAAGAAAACCAAATTACACACTAGTATCAAATACATAAATTTGTGAAAATGGTGCGCGCGTTTTCAATTACGTATCTCTTACTTTTATCAAATAGGGTATTTAGTAGAACTATTAGAGCCAAAATGAATTGTAGACAATAAATAACTCTATGCTGGCTGCCTTTGGATTTCAGTTTAGTCTAGCAAATGTAGCCATTATATACTTATTTTTGGGTATAAAAGTAAAGGCAGAAATATCCAAGAAAAATTTAATGCAATCATCGAGGAAAACCAGTTTGTAATTTACTGAATCCGAGATTTATAGGAAACAAAGCCTACAAAGTTATAGGAAACATACAGGGATTGATATAAAAAATCTATAATTCAGTACATTTTAAATTGGTAATCCTCGGTGATTGCATTCAAATTTTTTTTAAAATTATTTGGATATTGTTTCCATCTATTATACCCCACAATTATATTATTTTTATTTATATAAAGCGACTCTTGGCGCCCTATATGCATTTTTCATACATTGAGTATCGGGATGAAAAAAGAACCTTGATACATACAATTATTTTATTATTGATGTGTTCTTAAAATTGGTTGATAGAAATTAAAAATAAGACATTTACATTCGTAGCTTTACATTTATTTTATTTGGCAACTTTACAAAGAAAATATTACAATATTTGATTTAACAATATTTAATATAATATAATAATTTTAATAACATTTCATCGACAAGATTTATTATATAGGTATGTATATTAAATTTTATTACCAGTAAATATGGAGTAATTCATTACATTAAGGGTAGGTACATATAAAATTTTGACAATTTTTTTGAATACATTATATTTTACAGATAATACACATTATATACACAAGTAGGCTAATTTATTTGTCTATATTCAAATTGCAAAGTAGAACATCCGTGGAAAATATTTAGGGTTTAATGCCTGAATTCGGAGTAATACTAAGATGATTTAACGGTTAAGGTACGCCTTATATGCGTAATTTTCATACAAAATAACACTTTTAAGGCGTATCTGAACCTTAAAATCTTTTAAGTATTGACTCTGAATTCGGGTCTTAATGTAAATGAAAGTATGAATTTATAATAATTATAAATGAAACTTAAAAATATAGTGATTAATAAAAAATGAACTGACTTCTAGGCAAAAGGATCACTAATTAAAATTACGTAGCTTAAAAAATTATATTTTAAACTGGTTTGTATCGTTAAAAAAGGACGGAAGACACGATTTCTATAATTAGTGTAATGTTGTTTATTAATGTTAATCTATTAAGTAGTTTTTTATGTTTATTTTATTTTTCGGATCGTTGTGAGTTACATAATTCCATGAATGAGTACTGAATTTCTTTCATGTACGTGATATTGTCTACGAAATATATTTATTCCTTTACTTTTAATACACATTGAATAGTTTTGATCTATCTTAACAGGGCAATGAATGTTAGGAAAATATATCAATACGTCAATTCATTATAGATACTCTGCAACCCAATAGTAGATCTCTACTCGTTCTATAATTGGAGCGATTTTTCTGTAATACACAAAATATACCTTCTGAGTTTTTCACGACCATTGAGAATCTTCTCCATGTAGTTTTCTGGGACATTTTGCCAGTTATAACTGACCTCTCTGGTCCAGAGAGATTAGTTATAACTAACAGTTAGTTATAAATATCCCAGAATACTACACGCAGAACATAAAATACATGTTTTTTTACAAAATACTTATAACTCGTGGCAAAGTTGTAGTACCTACTAAAATTTAACATTTTCGGCAAGCGATCGCTAGAGTCGTTTTACAATATTTATTCATATGTTGCTCAGCGAAATAATGAATAACGATACAATTTTTACTGTTAACAAAAATTGAAAAAAAAATATCCTGTTGTCTAACTTCTATATATTAAAATTATTCTCTGATATAAGATTAACTGAGAATTTCAAAATGATCATTATTTCTTAAAATGAAGACTAAAACAAATATTTCATCGTCACTGTTGTAAATTAACACAATGTTAAAGTTTAAAGGGAAGGTTAGCGGAATTTTTGGAAAAAATAATTACCGCTTCTTAGAAGCATCGGAATTATTGAATAAATTTTAGCTCCTTTAATTAAATTAAATAATTCTGATTGTCAATTAAAACTTTTATTTTTTACTTCAATTTCACATTTATAACGTGTATTTTTTCAATTATATAAATAAAAAAATATCATCCCAAGGTCGTCTCTCAACCATCAACTCAACGAAAATCATCTCAACCATTGAAAATTTTATGGGCTTGGATCAATAAATGTTATTTAATACTTTTAAAGCCACAGAGTAAAGAATCGAGGTGATTTGTGCTCTGATGCGCAATATTTATATTACTGCAAGGAGTCATAATTAATTACGATCCCTTAAGTAAAATCAGGCAGACCAATAAAATCAATCGTTGTTTATTCACTGATCTTGGTATTTTTATCATTTAAAGAAAAAAATTAATCAGGATTATAATTTAATTAAAAGTAATAATCATACAAAAGATTAAGAACGATTCTAATAAGTATTTTATTTCTGATGCTTTGAACAGTTCCAAAATTCTCACTTAAACAATCGTAAAAAAGTGTTGTTTTATTTTGTTTAACAAAAAAAAAATCTGTGTACCGCTCGTAATAAAAATTTTAAAAAATATATTAATTTAATGCGCAATTCAAAATACATACATATTGTAATATAATACTCATTAACATGTTATTTTTGGTCACTCAGTTTACAATTTTAAAACATGACCACTATGTGTAACAGCAATAAAAATTACAAATTTGTCAAAATTTCCAGTTACAAATTGTAAAATTTAATTTGATTTAATCTTTAATAATATTTGGAAGAAAATAATTAAAGCAAAGTAATGTAAAGCTTTTCCTGTTTTGAAATTATCGTATTTTCTGTTTGAGGAGTTACTAAAAATTTGTTTTTAATTTTTTTTTTGTTAATACAATCGGTCATCGAAAATAACAGACTAAAAATTAATAATAATAAATTCCCAAAAACAGAAAGAAAACTTTAATTAACAAATATAAAAAAAGGAATAATTAAGTTCATAATAAGGGAAAAATCAGACAATGGATCATAATAACAACCACGTTGCAGAGCGTTGAGAAACTAAATGTTTGAAAAATATTTTACACGTAGGAAAAAGATAAATGTAGGCGCAATACAAGCCCTCTTAAAAATGAAAAATCAAGTTTAAAATGTAAGTTAAAAATGCAATTTAAATTACAAGAAGAAATCTTTCAATCAATGAATATATTTACTGTTGTAAACTAGACTTACAACCGTGAAAAATTACAGGAAATAATAACGACTTGCTTTGCGTGACCGCGCAACATATGCCGCACGCTGA
>JADDOH010006061.1:0-23247 GCA_016648135.1 Agrypnia vestita | reverse complement strand
TTTATGATTCTAGACAGAGCTGATTCAGTTTTTTCCATTGAAATAAGTTTACTCTCGAAACTACAAGAAAATTATAATAAAACAATATGTCAGTTTTTAAAAATCATTTTATTTGCAGTATTGAAAATCGTATTACAAATTCTTAGAGATGAATTTCATTATTATCAAATATTTTCATAGCATTACTCGTAATTAAAATAACATTCATATGTATATATGTAAAATTTATTGATTACCTTACTTCACTACCCTCACACCAGATTTTAAAAATCTCGAGAGAAACGGTTCCGAGGTTATGTCACTCCCACAGTATTAGCACACTCGACGATTCGCAATGTGGCATTCCGAAAAATATTTAAATTCCAGGGCAGGTTCACCATAAAACCTCTAAATAATTGTTGAAGCTTCACATATTTTAAATGTTGATGGTTAGGTAATGATTTTATTATTAAAATGTCAATGATAATAAGAAACATCTATATTTACAAGATCAATTATTCATTTTAAAAATCCCTACCTCTGGTGTTAGTATTCTAAACTAATGGAGTAATTGTATTATTCTGAACAAGGCATGCACATGTCATCTCTTGTATTTGTATTTTTTATCCAATGAAATGTTCAATCACTACGCTTTATTAAAACCCAAAAGAAACGTGCTCACATGTGAAGTTATGCCTACCGAGAAAAGAATTTAATACTTCTAAAATTATAACAATAATATAAAATAATTTATTTCTTCAACGTGTCAATAATAATAGATCATGAATTAAACACTTCACGCAGATTGGCTGAAAATGAATATTCGAGGGATTGTAATATATTCATTGCGTTCGAAGCCTCAGAGATAAAATTAATTTGGTAGTAGAACCAAAATGGCAAACGAAAGTAAGGTGATTAGTCCCTCGTATGTAATTTATGAATGTATTTACTTAAGTGTGGGATTTGAATGTACCAATTGTTTTTTAGTCAGAAGTGTGACATATACATGTCCGTAACTATGAAGTCCTACGCAAACCTTACACAGTATAAAAATGCCATTTAACTAACAGCATGATTTATGATACAAAAGCTTATTGTTAAAAACATAAACTAATACAAATAATGTTTACCAATTAGGGTATTAAAATGATACGCCAACATCTTTAAAAGAATGAATACTGGCGATCCATCTTCACTAAACTAATTTATTTTTGTGTAAACTTATAAAAGTATTATTCTTGAGAATACATATAAATATTTTTTAACTATGGCAATCTGAGGTTGAAATGAATATTATTACATTATCATACTACAAGTAACAGATTGGAAGATTTGAAACGGAGCGATAAATATAAATTTGAAATGATATATTATTTGCTTTTGAATTGGTATAATGACTGAACGGGAAAGATAATATTAAATTAGTACTTACAGATGTGCAAAACTAAAAATACACAAGATTAATAAAAGTAGCAAAAATTTACAAAATTTGTAGATTTTTCAATCTCCCATACGATACGAAAAGTAAAATAAACAATCGCTTTCCGTACCATTAAACACATATTCATAAAACATTTCCAAAATTTGAGCAATAAATGGAAAATCCCAATTTATCGAGGCATCTTTAGAATCGTATAAAACGTATAACTACTCTCGTCACTACAATTAATATTATAGGGCATTCTTGTATAAGAACGCCTTAAAATCAAATTAAAATAATTATATAAATGAATATTATATAAGTAAAATGCCAATATAGTCCATCCTCTCAAAATGCGCGCTAGTATGGGCGGGAATAAATAGTAAAATAGTACTCGCGTATGACAAGTTCCGCAATCAATAATTTCAAAAATTTCCTTTTGATGGAGGAAATTAAAATTTTCCTGGCAATGAAAAAAACAACACTGAATTTATTAAAACTATAAAAATATTTAATATTGGGAAAAATCACGACGCTTTTGATAAACTACTGATTATACAATATGCGCAAGTTTACATTAATTTTATTACAATATTATTGCGTGACAAGCACAAGAGACTTTTGATTATCTGGCCGCACCGACCATCGGGTTGAGTGGAGCATCCACTATTCCCAAACAACATTAAGGCATGCAGAATAATCCACAGTTTGGGGACCATCCACCCGATCAATCTTCACATCTGGAACTCAAATCATTTTCATACGAATCATGTTATAATCTATAAAGTATTCAAAAGTGACAGCTGAAGAATTCTTGCGTCGAGAGTTTTGGAAATCATTCTCCCAGGATTGCAAGGACGATATAGTGTTTGGCACTATGAGACGGATATCGACCTCCAGTTGTGAAGATTGAGCGTGTGATGTAGGCCGCTCTACTCCACACTGTTCTGTGTGTCGTTGTTCTCATCCAAAGACTCGTCTCCAGATCCCGTACTGCCAGGCGGTATGGAGCCCCGCTTGGCCCCCGTAAGGCGCGATGAAAGCGGCAGACCGCCTCCCGTTCTCCTAGAGCAAAATAACCCAATCCTTGTACAACTCATGTAGTTATTTGACCTTTTAAGAAGATATTCTGGTAAAGCCAGGTAACTTGGAGATTGCAAGAAGGGGTGATAAATGATATAGATGAATGGGTAAATATAGAAACAGTAGGAGTATTACCTGAGCTTGTTCCTGAGGTTGTTACACTCTCTGACCATGGTCTCGTGCGACTCCTGCAGGTCCTCCAATTCCCTTTGAGCCTTCCTCTTATTGGCCTTCTCCGCTTGGACCTCCTCCTCAGTCTCGTACATCTGCCGTTTCAGTGTCTTCACACGGTTGTTCATCTGATGAAAAAGCATTATCAAATTGAGATATCACTTGTAATTCATACATTGAATTGTAATGCATTTAAAATATTAATTCTGATCCACAATTTAAAAAGAAATTAAAATATAATATAATTAAACCAAAGAAAACATATCAATGCACAAAACCAAATTGTAGGTAGGTACATAGTATTATAATTTTGCTTCGAATTTCAATAATGATCACATTAAAAAATTTATATTATTTAAAAAAATTACATTTGGTAAATGTTCCACTTAGAGACAATTATATCAACTTGGATTGTAGTAATCTTTTGTAAAAACCATAGATTTATATGAAAACGGGTTGTGCAATTGGTAGAAAACACAATAATCGATGGTTTAAACTAGTTTAATGATAAATATTTAAAACAAATTCTTCATTTTCAATAGGAACAAGCAGGTATCCAGCATTGTATCAATTTTTATTATGTGATTTTTTCATTAGATGACAGGGTTACTGGAAACATTAGTATGTAAAAAAAAAGACTACAATATTTTTTTGAAAGAAAAATGATTTCTTTCTATAACCATATTTAATCAAGAAAAAGAGCAGCATCAATGTTACCTTTTCCAACTGTTCCTTGTACTGATCAGTGTTGCGGCGCTCGTCTTCCAGCTGCAGAATGAGCTCCTTTAGTTTCTTGTCCATCTTCCTATTGAGCTTCTGCTGGGCGAGTCTCTCTCGGCTCTCAGTCTCCACCTGTTCCTCCAGGTTGCTGATCTTCTGCTCCAGGGAGGCAATAGTGCTCTGAAAACAGTGTAAACAGTATACATCTAACACTTTATAGCAGATACGTTGCAGTCTACATGCTGTGGGTGGGTGTGAATTTGCTAAATACATTTGGCTGCATATTTTAAAATTACTCTCATAAATAAAGTAAACAAACTACAATTATCAAAAAGAAAAAAAATTGCGCAAACTTTAGCTAAAAAATTTAGAGACTGTTTCATGTGCACATAGCATTCTATGATGATTGCCAACCTCTATTACGCAGAGAAGATAAAGGAAAAAATATTTTAGTAAATTTTCATTAATATTCTACATTTAATCTGACTAAACTCGTGTTACCTTTGTCTTTGAGCGCTGAGCTGACTCCAGTTCCTGTAGCTTGGCCTTCAGTTCCTTGTTTTGTCTCTCCAGCACCAGTTTACTGCTCTCGATCTTCTGTGATGTACTCCTCTCGGTGGCGAGCTCCACCGTCAGCTGGTCTATCTGGTTCTGTGCAACAAATATATACCTCATGTACACTCTTTACTAAAATGCATTTGTGGCACAAGTGAACATCAAAATGAGTACTTGCCTAATGACAATAATACTATAAAAATTTATTTAAAAAACGTTATCATATTTTTGTAACTCAAACCTGTGATTTTCTTGTCCTGTCAAGGAGTATCTCGTTATTGGTCTGTTCCTCCTCAAGATCTTCCTCAAGGGAGGCAATTCTAGCTTCCAGGCGTTTCTTCTCATCAGCCATAAGCGTTCCCTGAAATTAATTTTCCACATTAGCCACTTTTTCAAATTTATTTTGTTATCTGTAAGAAGACCCAATTTTTTCACCAGGCCTAAGTGTAATAAGGTTTTAGGTTGTTTTTTTTTTCATTACTTACTTCATTAAACTTTCCCCTAGTATTTCAACATTATAAAATATAACTGTCAATTAGGTAAGCCCTTTACATTAGTAACACATAATACTCACGAGGACTTAAGTATTGCATCTGTTACAGTGAATCTGATTTTCTAGTGAGTCCATCATTCACTGGCATTTTAGAGAAAGTATATTCAAGGTCATTCTTATAATATTCAAAGAGTTTTTCACCAATAGAAATGAATACAATCTTTTAACTTGCACTTACTAGTGAATTTATTGGTTTCCGAACTGTCAAAAATTAAATTTGACAAGTCTGAAATCCGTTTCCGTAAAAATCTATGCTTTTAAACGAACTTTTATTTATCCAAATTGAAACAACCGGGCCTTGAATAACAATTTAATAAGTCATTGTGTGAACAAGGTTCTTACTGCATTATTAATTTCTTCTGTGCAAATCAACATTATGTAGGTAACGGATATTATTAAAATAGTCATTTTGAAGTGTTGAAAGTTTCGTCTGCACCAATTCTTCATTATATGATTTTATAACAAGATTCTAATGGCACATGGACCTTGTTTTTCAAAATTTATTTTGCGTTTTGTGTCTCATTCTACACTAGTCTAGTCCAAAGTCATCACAAAGCGACAGTATTTCTAATTTTTATCCTTTGAGCGATAGCATATTCTCTATTCTGTGGCGATAGTTCTGTTTCTCGAACTGTCACACTTCTGGACTGGTCTTTGATATTCAATGATTAGTTTAGGTAGGTAACTAAAACGTAATATATTTTTAAAATTTTAATCGCGAACACTTACGAAATTCTGATCATCTTATAATTCAAAAGACAGTCGATTAAACTCATAAAAATGATACGGTGCGAGCAAGCTTCACGTCTGTCACCGACGTCGAGCCGAGTAAGTTTGCGAACTTAAAAACCGCGCACTTTATGTTGTACGTCTACCACCCGTGCTTTACACGTGCGCAAACAAGAAACGCAAACGACATTAGACACATTTTTGATAAAAAGATAGAAAATTGGAAATGCGGAAGAATCTGAATGAATTCAAACGTAAATGATGACTTATTTTTCGCATCGAGTGTTTGTTACTTGACGCACTTTTAAAGGTTCATTTAAAATTAATAATACCGGGTGTATGTTTATTTATGTTTCTATATTTGTAAGAAATAAACTTTTGTTGTATTGTTATAAAAAAAACATATTTAATAAACTTAATTGACAAAATACATATTCATTAATAAAAATTTTCCCTTAACCCCCCAATATTTACATGGTGACATAACCTCGTTTTGTTCCGGCAGTCGTCAGATATCATAAAAAACCCGAGTGCGCGATCTTTCAGCCGACACCTTACTTCGCGATTCGTATTCGTTTTGCGGTGCCGCTGTCCTATTTTAATTTAGGAGTTAAAATAGGACCGCAAAATGAATAAAAATCGACTAGTGTAGTGCCGCCTTTATACTTTCTACGCTTTAAGAATTACGTGTACAAATTGATGGTTTCACCGATATATTGTCTATGCTTTGAGTAATGTATTTTCACGGATTATGTGTAGTGAATCTGAGAATTCGTTGATTTAGATGTTTTCACTGCCCCCACTCTGCCCGACCGGGAAAAGTACATTTTTACTAGTGAAAGTATAGTCTCACTAAAAATGCAAATTCGCTGTAACACATCTACATTTGAAAACATTTGAGGTTAATGCGTTTCTGGACAACTAAATAGAAAATGATTTTAGATAACATAATCAACATTACATTTTCTCTAATCTTTACAATATATATGCCAAAATTAAAGATAATCATTTTTCATTTTACAATCAACAGTTTTTATTTATTCTCAAAGTTTTGAAAAGTTCTAATTCTCTTTACGAACAAAACACCGTGACCTACCTTGCTACTAGAGTTCATCATTTCCTCGGTGAGCTCATCCCGTTCCGTTTCTGCCGCACGGCGAGCCCTTTCACTGCTGGCCAGATCTTCCACCATCTGCATGTTCTCTGCCTCCAGGATCTTCACCTAAACAACAGATTTCATTATTGAGAAGGAAGATAAAAAGGATGAAATGATAATATATGATTTACAAGAAAATGAATAGTTTTAACGGTAGTCACAAAAGATCAACCTCATCTACTAAATGTAATGGAATTTTCATTCACATATCAACATGTCATGCAATGTCCACAACCTGTAAACTCTGAAAGAACTGAAAAAATATACACACTGACTCCACCAAAACAAAGAACAATTGTTACGGATGAAAGACATTTGATTGGATTTCAACATTCCTCATCTCTTTTTAAGGCTGCTGCTGCAACTGATTATGTATTGAACTCCTTATGCAGAGGTCATCTTCACCTACACATTGTCCGAAGATCACTGAATCAGTATGCTTGTCTGGTATTTCTGCAGAGGTAACATCAGATTGAGACTAACCTTCCTCTCGGCATCCTTAGCGGCCTGCGCCTGCTCTTCCCGACCCTGGCGTGCTTCCTCCGCATCCCTCACAGCATCCTTGAGCTGTGCCTGAAGTTTCTTCAGCTGCTTCAAGGTATCCTCTTTCACCTGAAACATAACCAAACATTCATATCTTTGAACAATGTGACACATTAATAATATTAAAAAAATACATATATATTTTATGAAAATATAAAAATATAAATTTATTTTAATGCACATTTCTTTATTTATTTAATGCACAAAACTTTAAACAATATGAATAGTAATAGCTACGAGAATATTTTTGAAGTAACAGAATGGTTGATTTCAGTTTTTTCCCGTACCTTATTGTGCATCTCGATGGTAGTCTCAGAGTCCTTAAGGTCAGCCTCGAGCTTTTTGCGGGCCGCCACGGCAGCTGCTCTTTGCTTCCGCTCTTCTTCCAGCTCTGCCTCCAAGTCTCGCAGAGCCTTCACCAGCCCGCGGCGCTTTTCCTCCGCCTGCTCCTCTTTGGCCTGAAATCATCATTTTTATTAATAAACGGTGTGGTATTCTGTAGAACATCCTTGATAATTTAAAAATAATAAAGAAGGAAGGAAATTATAAAGAATCAATATAAAGGTTACACATATGGCAGAATATCCCAGAAAACTCGAAAATTCGAAACTAAAAAAACAGAAAATTCTTCTTCTACATTTCTCTGCCTCTCATAAATTTAAAACAATTGCCTGCGAATCCAAGATTGTTCACTGCAAGGTACATTACCTGCACATCCCTCTCAAACTGGGTTCTGAGAGCCTGCATGTTGACATCCATCCGGAGTTTGGCATCCTCCATCAGCTGGAGCTCATCCTCGATCTCTTCATTCTGTGTCTTGAGTTCGGCCAGCTGCGATTCTAGGGAGCGTTTGGCCTTCTCCAGTTCGTGCACATTTTTGTCAGCAGTTCCTTGGCTGTTGGCCAACTCATCCAGCTCAACCTGCAGTGATCGCTTGCCGCGCTCCAACTCTTCGATCTGAAAATAATTAAAAATATATTTATAATTAATATTTACTAGAACTTTCTTACAGTGCAAAATTCTTATACCTCAACAGTTAATGAGCGTGGGGCCACATCGGACCTGTGCGACGGACAATGACAGGGACCAGAGTGCCACGTCGGATATACGCGACAGGCACAAAATTAATTATTTCTCGACGGCCGCGTATCGAATTTGAAAAACTTGATTTTTTCCCAGTAGAGAAATCCCGTGGTGACCTGTCGTTCCATCACGGATTATATTTTAAATCAACAATCAAAACAAAAGTTTTTCTGCCGTCAAAATCGTATCGGGATAGTTGTAGATGTCGCCCCGAACGCGTGTTGCGCAATTGAAATTCAAATATTCCATCATTCAAGGTCACGCACAATGTGCGCAGGAAATGCGATTTATTTTATTCGATTTTAGATTTATTTGTACACGTATACACAAATATATACGATATGTTTTGCGATATTTGTCAATTTTTATTGGTTTATGATTCAATTAAATACTAACAGGTATTTATTAACAAAAATACACGCAATTATGTTGCGTTTATTTGAAATATGTGTGTGTGTGAAAGTGTACCATATTTATATGTTATGAGTGCGATGTTCCGTTGTGTGCCGTGCCGTGCAACAAAATATACCATACAGAAGAAGATTATTAGGTAGGCATCAAATAAAAATAGTAGTGTTGTCTCTAATAAACAAATAAAAATAAATGATTATTTTTCGTATAATGTTGCGCTGGCAACATTATCGGAATTGAAAAAATATTTTTTTTTTTACTTAAACGATAAAAAAATCATTGCATTACGACAATTACGATAAAATAATATGAATGTGTGTGTTTTTTTTAATATACGCATGTTTTCATGGTTCTTTCGTAAAAAAAAAATCACAAAAAATTCAGAAAATCTTTGGCCTTGGTGATTTACTTTTATCTATGTTTTTTTGGCCCTCAACAAGTTAATAAGGTCAAAAAATTTGCTATCCTTTTTTGCGGCATTCCTGGCTTCGAAACATCCGAGAGTGGACCAGGATAAGAAGCATGGAAGAGTTGTTCCGCACTGTCCTGGACAGGGAAACTTTCTCTCAGATGATCACCGACATTGGGGGGACCCAACAGGGCACATGAAGAAGAAGAAGGGGTTCAAATTAACGGAGTTTTACTGTATTAACCGGTCAGGTGCAGATCTGCGCCCCCTAGTATGCGAATTCGGCCTATTTTACTTGCGTTTATGAGTTTTTAAAAAGTTTTAATGGTTATATCTCAAGTTTTTGAATGAATGAACGAGTTTTATTTGTTAAATAACGTCATTTGCCACGCAAACTGGACAAAAAAATCATTCCAAATGTCTTCTTCGAACCGCGCATTAATTGTGTTATTTATCTGTTAAAAAGTGTTATTTATCTGTTAAAAAAGTGTTATTTTTAAATAAAGAAGTGTTAAAATTAAGTATTTTTATATTCTTTGATAAATTTAGAATGAAAATATTGAATTACAATATCTTTGGTGGTATTGCTTCCATGGATTTTTACATGACAAAAAAGCCATCACAAAAAACTGTCTAAAAAACAGCACTCGTGTGCGAAATTGTGCGGCAGACAGGGTACATTCCGCCTTACGTACGGCCGGCATCCGACCAGTTAATAGATAGTTAATCATTTTACGATTAGTTTTGAAATATGTGATTATTACAGATTAGAGACTGACTATAGAACAACAGTAGAAGTACAGGAATATTGAATTTGTATTTGTGTATAATTTTTTTTTTTCTTCAGGAATTGACCATTTGAACTTAAGATAATTAGCTCTCTTCTTAAAACTACTGTCTAAATACAGCATTGTCATAAAAACGTGCCGATGACACTGCTACTGCATTGTTTTGAAAGGTTTCCCCTCAACGACACATCATATAAATTTAAATGATTTATTATATAGCAAATACACCAAAACTATCTACATTTAAATAAATCTGATTAATAAACAGATTATTAAAAATCCACTGTGCTACTCCACAATGCACTCAATCCAAAGCTGGTTCATTACCTTCTCACTGGCCTCGTCCAGTTCTCTTGTGAGACTAAGAACGCGGGTTTCCTTCTCCCGAGCCTCTCTCTCTGCGGTGTCCCGTTCTGCTGCATTCCTTTCCGCTACAGCTCTCTCCTCCGCAACCACCTGTGGACGTAATTAAGAATTACAAAAATAAATTAATATTAACATATGAAAGAAAAGGCGATGGTATTTCTCAGTCTGAACAACAAATTATATTCACCAGTGTACACTCTACCCAACCAAGGCATTAGGTATTATATTTATATAAAAATATATTTTAAATTTAAAAGGATATGATTTTAAAGCAGTTTAAAATAAATCTAAAAAAAGTAATAAATACAGACCTTGTCAAAGCTCTTCTGCTTCTTCTCAAGTTCTAAAACCTTAGCCCTTTGTGCTTCCAACTCAATATTGGTGTCTTCCAACTCAGCTTGGATCTTCTTCTTGCCTGGAAAAGATAAATTATTGTTACTTAACCCGATCAGTGCCACTGCCGCGTAAACGCGCGAAACTTTGCATGTCCCGTCAGACCAGCTACGCGTTACCGCGCAGGAATTTTTCGATGTAAATGCGCACAACAACAAATGAATTTTAACACGTCACCAATTTTAGATCGTACTGGCATCTATAGACAACGATCCTAAGCAGTTACCACCAAATCCAAAACCACCAAATCTCGTAAAATTAGCGATTTATTAAAGTGTTTCATCTGACAGTTCTCAGAGTTCGCTAGGGTCGCCGCTTGCAAAGTTTTTTGGCTGAGAAACGGGGAATCCTGCAATACTTCAATTTAAAACTGCGCGTTTGGCTTGATATGTTCCCAATTTTTGACAATATTCGTCGGTTTTTTCGCCATTTTCGTATCTTTAATGCAATTTGAGTGAATATAACAATCTTGTGCGTCTATAAAATGACTTTTTTATCTTTATTTTAGCGAGATTCAACTGAATTTTTTGTTTCTCTGTTTTTCAGTACTTCAGTTTGATTTCGTTCACAATTATTTAAAATATCAGTGGGTTTATTTCGCCGTATTCCTTTATATAGTGCAATGTGAGTGAGTATATCTATCTAGTGTGTCTATGAAATTAATTTTTTCTTTGTACACGTTGTGTTCAAATTATTGTGTTAATTTTTTCTCTGTGTACACGTTGTGTTCAAATTATTGTGTTAATTTTTTGTTATAATACATGCGGCAACGGACTTATTTATTTATTGCAAACGCCGTGCGCGTGTGTATACGGAACGGCAACTCGTATCACAAGACGCGTCGGCTCGCGGCGAAAGGTACAAACCTAGCTCGCATCGAGCCACGCGGCGCGGCGCTCGCGATCATATACACCACATTTTTATCTTTTTTCGCGAGATTCGCGTGAAGTTTTTGTTTCTCTGTTTTTTTATAAAACATTTTTTATATTTCTTTTTGTGACATTACAACGGCTGACATATGATGATGATGAGATTGTTGGACAAACCGCCGAATCTGATGAGAGTGATGTGGAATTCGAATTGCGAGAGTTTTTTGAGCCGGATGAAAATGAAAATAATGTGCCTGATGAAATAGAAAATATTGCCTCTACTAGTAACGTCAATAGTACCTAGACCACTATTTCATTGGGATAGCGATCCTTTCGTGCCTCAAAGGATAATTTTGATTCATGTTTTGATTCATTCAATGCTATGAGTTTGACCGTATTTTGAAATATACCACACGCAGGAAGACTTCACTACATAATAGTAAGATATTAAAGGTGTAATATTAAAAAACAGGTTTAAAAAAACAAAAACAGGTTAAATTAAAAACAAAAAAAGTGAAATTGTGATAACCCTGTTGTGTATTTTGCGGAATGAATTTATTTTGCTTTTACTTCAAAAAACTCCGTCATAACTTCGGAAATCATAATTCTTCGGTAAGTTCTTACACTTTTTCATCATATTATGTTTATTTTTATTGTTTTTTATTTACTTTATTTTAAGGAAAAATGTCTGGCCTATAGGTGTCCCTCATAGTAAATATGGCTGGCAGTTAAAAGGTTAACAATTGTTAAGGCTCATTTTTTGCTGCGAGTGTTAATGTTTTGATTTATGTTTGTTTTTTATTGCTTATTATTAATAAGGTGTCTTGTAGCTAGTAGCAAAAACTTCAGGGGAGTCTTCTTTATTAAATTAAAAAAAGAAAATACTCTTTACGCTTTGGGTGAAACGTCAACAGAGACGTGACATCAAAGTTTGCATTTTTTTTCAATGCTTCTGACTTATTTTCTGTGAAATGTTGGACTATCATTACAGCGAACAAAATGTTTTAAACCTCGAAGAAATTTGAAATATTTTTTTACAAGGTTTTTGTAATTTTATTTGACTTGTATTGAAGTTAATAAATTTGTAATATTCCTTATAAGTAACTGTGATGATAATCCAATGTTTTACAGAAAATAATTCAGAAACATCAAAATAAAAAATGCAAACTTTGAAGTTGCTCATTTATCTCTGTAACTGTTCACATTTTACCCAATGTGTAAGGAATATTTTCTATTCAAAATTGAATGAATGACACTGTGAAGTTTTTGCTTCTAGCTATGAGACTCCCTTATACAGGTTTATTTGTAAAACATTAATAACCTCGCAGGACTGTATTCCTGCCTTGATTATGAGTCGAAAATGTTCAAGCTATTATGACTTAATATCAATAGTTAAGGAGATATGCTACATCAAAGTTTTTCAATATTTCTGACTTATTTTTTGTAAAACATTGGACTATCATTACAGTAACTTATATCAAATATAAAAAATTCATTCCCTTTAGTACAAAGCAAATAAAAAAATTAAAACCTTTGAATTCCAATTGGAATGTCTTCCATGAATTTTTTCGGGGTTTTTATCATTTTATTTAACTTGTATTGAAACAAATGAATTTTTCGTAATTGATATGAGTTACTACAATGATAGTCCAACGTTTTGCAAAAAATAAGTCAGAAATATTGAAAAAAAAATGCAAACTTTGATGTCGCATATCTCCTTAACTATTGATATTAGATCATAATAGCTTAAACATTTTTGACTCATAATCAAGGCAGGAATATAGCCCTGCGAGGTTATTAATGTTTTACAAATAACCCTGTATATACATACATACATATTTTCAACAGGCATCTTGCAAAACTACATATGCAGTTTATGTGCAAAAATTATAACACCATGTCGAAAGCTCGGCTTATCTATATATTTTGTGGCATTAGTATGTTAGTATGGAGACAGTGTGTATTCCTTCTATTGCCAGATCACTATCTTTGCAGAATTTGCAACCTGTCTGGTTTTGAAACACCAAATACCATGAGGGTTTTGATTCCCGGCCATTATCCCTATCAACATTTACCAGGTGTTTATAGATCTCGTCTAGTTTCTTGACAAGACGTGCCTTTTGATATTAAAATTATTTTTCAGAAAGGAAATGCCACTCACTCTTGTCGAGTTTATCATTAGCCTGTTGCAGCTCTTCAATCTGCCTGAGAAGTGCTTCCATATCCTTGGACAGCCTCTTCCTTTGCTCCTCGAGCGATGCCGCAGCTTCCGCTTCATCTTCAGCCTTCTTCTTTGCATCGATTAGTTGGGAATTTAGTGCCAGCACCTAATCACAAAAAATAATGTATTCTGTTAGTAAATATTCAATGTGCAAGATGACAATAATTGTTTATAGTAAATTTATTTTAAAATGGGTAGCCACTTTATTAAAAACAATCTTATAACATTAACTATAATTGAAAGAAAATGAATATCTGAATGGTTATTAGTTAGGCCATTTTTAATAGAACCAGTTGACACCTTTTGAAAGTTCCATTTTTGTTTTATCTGAATTAGCGAGATTTAAAATAAATTAAATTTTAATAAATATTATTATTAAGTTCTACGGGTTAAGTATTTTTATGTGTTACAGCTGTTTCGGCTTATAAGGCCATTATCAAACAGTGGATATACCACGTACAAACGACTTATTTATACAATTTTAAGTTACCCCTTCCCATTAAGAGTAATTAGATATTTGTGGTGAAGTGGTGAATGATCTTCTCTCCACTTCTAAATATTTTTAAAAAACCAATAATCAAGGACATAAACTAAAATAATATTTATAAATAACACTTACAGAAAACGGGGAATTTTGATAATTAAGCATAACGTTAACCGAGGCACCTTTAATGATAAGTGCCCGGGAAAAAACGTACATTACTGCAGGGCTTCACCACAAATATCTAATTACTCTTAATGGGAAGGGGTAACTTAAAATTGTATAAATAAGTCGTTTGTACGTGGTATATCCACTGTTTGATAATGGCCTTATAAGCCGAAACAGCTGTAACACATAAAAATACTTAACCCGTAGAACTTAATAATAATATTTATTAAAATTTAATTTATTTTAAATCTCGCTAAAAATAAATATGGAGTTCTACAAATTAAACACAAAAACCATAAATAATTATCTGAATTACCTTATGTGACAGAGATTCAATTCTGCATCTTAAAAAAAATATTTGTACAAAATCTCTTTCAACTATAATTTTCAATATACCTGCTTCTCGAGTGCCCTCTTGGCTTCCTCTTCTTCTTCCAGCTGTTCGTGAAGTGTTTCCCTATCGCTTTCAAATTGCTTCAACTTCATCTGCAGTGCCAGCTTCTGTTTCGTCTCCTCTTCCAGAAGCGTCTGAAATAGAACAGTGTCAGTGTTTTAAGAACATATCAGATACAATGCTTATATTTTTTAAATTTATGATTGCAATTAGAGGTTAGATGTCTATACAAAGTTCCCATACATAAAGCTATGTGTATCTTAATAACAGCGCAAAAATAATACAATTAAAAAACTCTGAACTGCGTAAATTAATGTGTTAATGTGTATTCATTAACAATGTTATACACAGTTGAAGGCCGTAGTTTACCTGGGCCTCAGATAGTTGAGCCTCTGTGGTGCCGGCCTGCTTGAGGGCCGAGGAAGCCTTTAGCTCAGCCTCCTCCAGTTGCTGCAAAGCCTGCTCACTTTCTGCCTGCAGTCTCACGGCCTTGTCTTGTAATTCCGTCCTGCATACACACACACGCACATTCAATCACAAGTATATAATCATATAATGAGAAAAAGGATATATACTTTAAGTCCATAGACATTAAGTAAGATAATTTTGATTTTAATTAATAATTTCACACAAATACTTAATATAAACGTAATGTATTTTGATTGGACATTACACAATGATAGTTCAACTTTTTGCAAAAAAGAAGTCAGAAAAATTGAAAAAATAAATGCAAACTGTGATATGGCATATCTCCGTAACTACATACATATTGATATTAGGTCAAGGTTGCTTTTGGTTGGTTGGTTGGACATTTTCGAATCATTATCAGGGCAGAAATCCACCTGCAAAGTTTTTGCTGCTAGATGTGAGACACCCTGTATACAAGTGTCATCTTTTAAGTGAGAGAACAAGTATTGATGCTAATAGCCCTAATGTTCATAACTGATTTGGCAAGACGCTAAATTCTTTTAATATGCACATTGTACACATTATTAATAAGTACAAACAAATAGCTTTTTGTTGGTAAGGTAACTTTTTTCTTAATATTTCCCAAACGCACTAATTATTGGTCCTTAAAATCGCACAAATCAGTAGAACCTCTTAATTTAAAATTCAAGCAACCCAAAAAAAAAAACATTTTGAATTACGGAAAACCTCGTTAATTTGAAATTCAAGGTACAAAAAAAAAATCGCAATGCGATGGCAAAATTCATAAATATTAAAGCCATTTATTTTGTAAAAAGTCTGTATTTTTGCATATTTCAAGAAATCATTTCGAATACACAATATTCATTATGCTGACATTTCTAATACAGTACCCGATATTTACATTTGCGAAAAAAATCTAAATATTTTTTAAATTTTGTAGAATTTCAAAAAAATTGAATCATGTGAACTAAAATGTTTTGATTTATGGTGCAAGGGGCTGAAAACGTTTAACATTTTGGGACTTGCGGGTTTGAAAAATTTCGAATTATCGGGGTATTATTGTAAATTTTTTAGCGCACACCATGACCCAAAACTAGGAGGGAACATTGGTAGTTTATTCATTGCAAGTATGAAAAGTGTGGTTTAATATACTATATCTACTTTAAAACAGTATTCTGTAGATTTTGACTAAACTGTAAAAAGAATTAACTGAACTGCTTGGTACAGAAAAATAATAAAATTGAAAAAAAAAGTATGGTTATTGAAATAAGACACAAGAAAACAAATTGATTACAAATTCTATCTTACCTGGTCCTCTCAATCTCTTGCAGCCTCGCAGTCAGCTCCTGGAGCTGTTGCTCCGCCTGCTTCCTTCTCCTCTCACCGTCAGCCCTAGCGGCAGCCACCCCGCGTAACTCTTGGGCAAGATCGGCATTCTCTGCCTCCAGCGATGATTTTGATTTTTCCAAACCTGAACACATTGTTAGGCATCATACAATTTGGGAAAGATAATACAATACAGGATAAACTGAGTTTTTCATAAAATCATATAATTATGGAGAAAAATTTAACTGTGTTCATTAAACTTTAACAAAACTTACAAGTCACATCAAAGAACTCCGTGAACCTCGATTTGAAAAATAATTTATTTTTCATTAGAGTAGCAGAATATGGAACTATGAATTAGTAAAATTAAGGAACGAACTGAGTGGATGAGGTTAAGATTGATAAGACAAAATAGCAAGCAATAGTTGAAATGTAGAAGTTGTCAGCTAAGTCGCTGGTCTATTCGTTGGTAAATTTTTCTTAATAATGAATAACGTCTGCGTGTAACTTATTTTGGTTCAGAAACGGGACGTACACTTAAAAAATGTTTTTAATAAACAGTACATAGTGAAAATAAAAAATACTATAGACTTATTCAATATACAGTTATTCAAAAACTCCTCATTTAGTAAAATCTTGTCCAAAAAATAAAATTGCAACTAAATTGGCCATTGTACTCACCGGCTTTGACTTTGTTGATCTGCTCAATGCGCTCGTTGGTGACCTGGAGTTCCTGCGAGTGCTTGTGTCTCATGTCTGCTACGGAGGCTTCGTGCGCAGCTGCCTCTTCCTCCAAACTCTTCTTCAGGGTGGCCACCTCCACCTCACGCTTGGACCTCAACTCTTGTTGAGCTATAGAACATAGAAACACCATTTTAAGATCTGACATCCAAATACACACAGATTAGAAATATTGTTCTGAAATTCCTTCTGTAAATCTTTTCTCAGTTGTTAAATTTTATCTCTTGGACAGACAAGTACGGTAGGTACCCTGCTGTGTGATTTCACTGCCCTAATACTTGTGCAGATGTGCTGTATTATCTGTCAAAATCTAACATTCATGTGAAGATATATTTTCTGAAACGTTCTCTGATGAAGCTGATTCTTGAGCAGCAAAATTAAAGAAAATGTTTTGAATGCAATCATTGAGGATTCCTAATTTAGAATGTATTGAATTTTATAAGAAATATAGTTCCATCCCTTCCAAAACCATGTTTCCAAATCACTATTAAAAGCAAAGATAGCAATATCCTCGTAGTGTAAAAATGAAAGGGTTTAACAAATCGACTCCCGGGGATGTGTCATGTGACAAAATGGCTGCTTCATACTAAGGGCCAGTTGTTTGATCAGGAGTAAGAGTATTGTTTTTTAAATTTAATTTTCTTTACATTTTGTAATATCTAGTCCCACAAAACGTCTAAAAAAACATTTGTCTCTGTAGGTTCATTTTTACAATTGAATGTTAAAAGTGTTACCAAATATTATTCACTTTATAAATAGAAGAGTTAAAAAACGAAAACAATTAAGTTCAAAAAAAAAATTTAGTACAAAGTTAAAAGTTTTAAGCAATTTAAGAAAAGAGAAAGAAAAAAAAAATATATATATATATGTTAGTTCTAACTACTTTGGGGGTAACCCGCGTCAAATTCTGGTCGTCAGGACCAGTCGTCTGCCAACGTTTCGAACAGATCTCACTGTTCATCTTCAGGGCGCCTTGTCGATGAGCTGCTTCTCCAAAAAGCGTACAACCGTTTGGGTCCGGAGCTCACCGTCAAGTGAAAGTTTGAAAAATTCTGCGTCAGGTGTTTGTGGAGGAGTGATTTATTAAGAATGTTACTCCATGCGGTCGGAAGTCGAATGCTATCGTCTCTGTTGTTCATTATATTATTATTTCTTTTATTTATTTCAATCCTGATGACCAGAATTTGACGCGGGTTACCCCCAAAGTAGTTAGAACTAACATATATTGTACCCGTGAAAGCCTTAGATTTAACATATATATATATATATATATATATATCCTGTAACCTATTGGGCGTCCATCATGGACGAAATTGCATATAATGTGGCGTCCACCTGCTTACGACGTCCGTATATCGGACGTCAGATGGGAGAGTGTTCGCAATGGGCGCGGATTGTCTTTCTGATGCCATAAATGTAAAAAAAAAAAAAAAAAATTGGACGTCAATTCGCTCCCAGTTTGGCTATTCTCAGTATATCTGTAGTTCTGCAAATTTTCGTTACAAAAAATAGCAACGCTGTCGGCATTATTCCGAACATTCATTGCTAGCCGTGTGTGACGTCCAACTGCGCGTCGAGCGAAAGTTTGAAATGCGACGTTGCCACTTGCTGGATGCTTTGACTTCATTTAATTTTTATATTCACGATTTATGAGAACTCGTACGCATTCACTTGAATGAAGAAGTGGAGTCCGCTTTTGTACTCCATTTAATTCGTGGCGTCTGATTATTTGACGCAAAAACTTTGGATCGATTTTTAACCCTTTTCTCGTGATCCAAACGAGCTGAAATTTTGCACGCAGACTCGTGGGGAAGTTCAAGAAGATCTATCAAATTTTCGTTAAAAAAATTTAATGATTATAGTATAATTTTGGATTTTTAGATATTTTAATAGTTTTTTAACATTGGAATCATTACATAAATGTTTGATTACTACCGTCGGCGGCGGCCCGATAACGTCGCGGAATATTTTCTAAATTTGCATTACTATATATAATTATATTTATTATTCATTATATTAATTACTATGTATAATTATATTAATTAATTATATTAATTACGATATATAATTATATTAATTACTATATATAATTACTATAGTATAATAGGTACTTCACTATGAATTTCAAAAATTTATGACAATTGGTTAACAGAGATAGAGAATTTTGACATAGATATTTGTCTAGACATGTTTCATTTTCAGTCAATCAATTATTTAATTACATGATGGTAAACTTAATTTACAAAGAAAGGGAGTAAAATAAAAATTTGGTTTTTATGGGTTACTTTTTTTAAGCTAAATATCTAGAAAAAATAATCAGAAGTTTAAAATTGAAATAAAATAAAATTAATCCCAGGACTTGAAGATAAGATTGCAGCATTATTTTATTAAATGTTTTAGTCGATCGGTATCTACTTATATCTATAGTCGATATGAATTAAGGTGTAATTGAGTACTTAACAGGTGAATGATTTTTATTATGAAGGGCTAATTGCCATGTTACCTTTGATACATGTATAGTAAAAGTCCGTTAATTAGAACAACGATATTTCGTGCTTTGTATTTATTGCCGATTTTGAGGATCCAAAAATAACTTTTCCCTATAAATTCTACCTTTAATTCTAAAATACGTGAAATGCGTACATCGTATCAATTATTGACGTATTATATATGTATAGTATATAGACACGTTATTCCCATACTAGCCGGCTTTCATATTTATGGAGCAAATATTCCATTGAAGTATACAACAAATCACATAATCACGTAAAAATCAGGTAATTTGAAGTCACGGTGCCTAAAATAACATACTCATTCTTACAATAGTGTACGATACTCTGTTCCTTTTTCCCCGGGACTTTTTTTTCGGCGTACACGCAGTGTTTGTGAAATAAGTGTGTTGTAAATATAATTTAGCAACTATTTCAAAACACGAATCTTCACTACAGTCCTGGCTTTGTAGATGGGTAAGTATACACTAGGAAATGCAATCTCGCGAAATCAATAATATCAATCTCGCATACAATCAATTAAATTTTAATAATTATTTTAATTTCAAAAGTTATAAAATGGTACCTACTTGCTTTTTGCTATACTTACTTGTTGTTAAAGATAAATAAAAAGGAAAATAATTTTAATATCACTGTATTTCAAAGGGTAATTAAAGTTTTTTAAGAAATAATCAACATAATAAGCAATACGTATAAAAGAGGGGGCGACCGCGGAAAACGTGGCATGACCAGATCAACCAGATACTGGAAGATGGTCCCGTTAGAAGGCTCAACAACCGGCGAGCTTGCATGCGAAGATGTATGAATGTGGCTGAGGCGAGATTTGTATGTCAGGACAGAAGAGTGTGGCGCTCTATTCTCTCTGCCTACCCCCAGGGGAAACAGCGTGATGGTAAGTAAGTAAGTAATCATAATCAACATCAACAATGAAGTTACTTTAAAAAAATAATATGTTTGACTTTTATGCTTGCTTTTGAAAGTAACTTCGTAAGAAGCACTGATGCTGCATCATTGAGTTGTCTCATATGAGAGGCTGTACCTAGGTATAATATGTTCCGCACTGGGAAAGAATTCGGCCGCATTTTGTCGTACACTCACACATATTTCCGGTCGCTGAGGGATATGCGACATATCGATAGCCCGCACATGCAAATTGCGTCTTTAAGATAAACACCGCTAAAACACAAATCGTTTGAGGATGTCGCGAGTCTTATTTCATTATTGCAAAAGAAGTCGATTATTATTTCGGATGGACACGTGCAAGTTAGCTCCATTTAAATAATAAATGTGAATATAATTTTGTGGCTCGGACTAAAACAAAAGCCTTTTAATCCTGTAGGTCGTATGAAACGTTCGGCCCTTTTTTATGACTAAATTATACTTTTATCCAGTAGCTAAATTTTTAACAGCTCAAGTCTATTTTTAGACCTCATGTTTTAGCGGATGTATAAATACAAGTAGGTACATTCGCAGAGTGATCATCGTTGCCGAGTGGTTTGCTTGTTTTACAAAAAATAAGTCAGAAATATTGAAAAAAAAAATGCAAACTTTGATTTCACATATCTCCATAACTATTGATATTAGGTCATAATAGCTTGAATATTTTCGACTCATAATCAAGGCAGGTATATAGTCCTGCGAGGTTATTAATGTTTTACAAAATAATTGATAAAATCAACATGTTTCAAAGCCTATGGCCCCTTCGTCAGGATGGAATATACCTACCCATAAAAAATAAAAATAATAAAATTGATTGAATCTGTAATCCACATATATGGTTTCGGGACCAGTAAATATTAGAAAACTAAAAAAACTTGTTGATTCTCTGCCAAAACGTGTTGAAGAAGTTATAAAATCCAAAGGAGGACATATTTCCTATTAAAACAATTTAAATTGTATTCTTTTCTCTGCTTTCTTCAACTACCTATAACTAATAAATGTTGTGTTTTTTTTCAAATTATCGCTTGTGTTCACATTAATTCGCACAGTACTGTATGTTCAATATTATCTTCGACGGATTACCAAGTAGATAGCTACTGAAAAATAGTAGGCTTTTTTATTTTAATTTCGATTAGTTATTCGTCATATCACACAAATTTGAATGCGCGAGTTTGATTTTAGGTAATTTTTGTGCCTCATCTGCATTTTTTTCAATATTGTTTTTTTTTTCAATAAGTTATCTTCAGGGTCTCCATTCTTATAAACTGGGATTACTAATGTTTGTTTATATATTGTAGGGAATATACCACACCGAAGGCTTGTTTTATTATGTGTGCAATTGGGATGTTTATAATAGAGCTTGATTGTTTTAGTAAATCAGTTGTTACGTTGTCGTATCCTGGCGATGATCCTCCTTTTAAATTCATAATAATTTTTTTTATTTCATCTGGGTTGGTTAATTGGAATGTTGTGAGTTTATCACATTCCGATATCTGTAGATTATTTATTGGAAGAGAAAAATTGTTGTTGGGTATTTTTTTCGCCAAGTTTAGTCCCACATTAATGAAAAAATTATTGAAGATATTTGCGCATTTTTCTGGGTGTTCTTGAACATTTATAATATTATTGTCAAATTTTATAGTTTTTATTTTATTTTTATTAACATTTTTTTTCGGTTATTTCGTTAATTGTTGACCAAAGTTTTTTGGTGTCGAAATTAGAAACTTCCACATTTTTTATGAAATATTCCTCTTTGGTTTTTTTTTTTATTAGTGATGTCAATTTATTTCTGTATTTTTTATAATATCTCCTTAAGCCTTCATCATTGGGGTATTTTATTGTTGATTTAAAAATATCATATTTATTACGTATTGAAACTACTAAGCCGTGAGTAATCCATGGTTTTATTTTACGGAACTTAGATTTGTGGTTATATATTTTTTGAAATTTGGATGAATTTATATATTTTTGAATAATTTTTTGAAAGTTTATAGAACATATTTCTGGATCTTCTAAGTTTAGTACTGATAACCAATTTTCTGTTGCTAATTTGTCACAAAATAATTTTAAATTAAAAGTAGTTTTTTTTGTATACCTTTTTTATCAGCTATGTGCGGGTGAGTATTTTGTTTATAATGCGTAAATATGCAGGAGTAATAGTCAGTTATACAAGTTTGCCATATGATGGTCATAATGTTGTCGAGTTCATTTGAGTTTGTTAGCATAATAGGATCTATTGCAGAAGGTTTTTGGTGCGGTACAATTCTAGTATAATTATTTATGCACGATTTATAGTTCAACTCTGCAAGCATATTGAGATACTCATTTTTAGTTTTATCATGGCAGTCATCTGCAATATTTATGTTTATATCGCCCGTTAAAATAGTAAAATTGTTTTAATAATTGGTATAATTCTTCAATAAAAAAAATTTGTGTCAGAATTTGGAGATCTGTAAATGCCGATTATGCGATAAAGGATTTTATTTTTTCGAATATATTCATACGTGAACAAACTTCCTAATGTAGGTGTGAGGAAATCAGATTACCACATAAAATTAATTCTGCATGATATTTGACCTCCATACACAGAGTGTAACAGAACTAGGTAATCCACAATACTTTACAGGTGGATTCCTGCTATGATTATGAGTGAAAAATGTTCAAGCAACTATGACCTAATATCAATAGTTATGGAGATATGCGACATTAAAGTTTGCATTTTTTTTCAATATTTCTGGCTTATTTTTTTACAAAACGTTGAAGTATCATTACAGTAACTTATATCGATTACATAAAAAACATTTGTTTCA